>JAJIBD010003900.1:0-59156 GCA_021461705.1 Cryptotis parvus | reverse complement strand
GTGTAAATCTATCCAGATCCAAAACTGTATCCCAAGATTACCTTACAAGTGTTTCAAAACTAGTCATCACTTTAAAAATGTTTGTTATTTGCCAATAAAATATAAGTATATTTTAGTTATTAAAAATTTAGTTTTAAAATCAAAATACATAGAATTAAGAATATAAATTGATAGTAATAATCATAGAAGACTGTCTTATGGAATAACCAGTGTTTACTTTAGAGTTTAATTCATTTTATTGTGTTTATTTATTTGTATTTTGCAATGAATCAGAATGTTTGCAGATAAAATATAAAATTTAATGAGTGACTTTGTCTTTGAAAATCAATTCAAGGCAAGAGCAAAGTACCTCTAGAATTTGAATTCAGTACAGTGGTAAAACATGGTTTGCTCCAAAATGTCTAGTTGATTGACTCTTTTGTTATACAATGTTAATTATGAGAAATACCCCTGGAAGCATTCGTGTGATGGAAAGTCATGGCTAATTAGTTGAGGGTTCACCCTAGATATTGAATTCATTAAAAATGCATCCTATAATATCAAAATGAAATTCAGTTCTTTGAAAGAAAAATGAAATAACTAGTAATTTTAAAGTATAATTTTCTAAATGAAAATTATAACAGGTGCAGTTTACATCCTACTTGTTTCATGAGTTTATCTCATGGTGCACTCATTTACCTTCAGTGATTGACTGGCCTCTTTATGGGATAAGCATGTGCTGATGAATACTCTATGGCAGGGACTATGTTTCATGTTGGAGAAACTTGATACTTGCACAGAGAATCTGATAGGCTTGTTTGTTTGGACTAATAAGCACCCATCTGCCAATGGGAGCCTTGGTCCCAGGGAGACATGAATGTGAGAGAAAAGGACTTAGGGCATTGAAACTTCATGCTCTGTGGTGAGTAAGTATTCATACCAAATCACTGCTTCTTCATTGGGCTTGTCAGTGTTCCTGGGTAAAAGGGCAGGAAGGGCAGCAGCAACATTTGTATGGAATTTCTCTGGGCCTGCAGGAGCATCCCACTCTCTCCCTGGGCCCCTGCCTATTCATGGAAAGACCATATGCCCACTTAAAATTATTTTATTATACCACCGTGAGACATACAATTACAAAAATGTTTATAATTCAGTTTCAGTCATACAGTGTTCTGGCACCAGTCCCTCCACCCATTCCCACCACCAACGTTCCCTGATTTCCTCCCCCTCTCCCCAGCCTGCCTCTATAGCAGGCACTTTTCCTCTTCTCTCTGTCTGTCTGTCTGTCTGTTTCTCTCTCCCTTCTATTACACATTGTGGCTTGCCCTACATACATTTAAGGGTTATCATGTATGCCTACATATTTGTTTTCTGTGTTTAACCTTTCTCTGATGATTGAGTTTATTGTTGAGTTGAATTTTCTTAAGCTCTACCATCAGTGGATGAGTTTTGACATTGTCCCTCCAGTGTTACCACTGACTTTGGAAATGGAGGCAGCATTATGAAAATAGTATTTTTCTCTATGAGTATGTTCTGCATACTCTGAAAATATGGTTTCTGTGTAGCACACATGAAGCATATTTATTATACATTTACTATTAGTGAATAAAATGCGAGACTTGTCAGAAGTTTGAAAGGCTTGAAATTGTTGCAGACATTAAGAGTAATAGAGGTGACCTGATAAATGCACAGTAAGTAATTTGGTTCTTGTTGACTTATGGTGGGGTGTCAGGGATGCCGCCGGGTTCCCTGACAGTATCAGGACAGAAGTTCTCTTCTACCTCCGAGGACGCCAGGGGAACAGATGAAAACTCACAAGTCCGCACAGTTCCAAAAAAGGCTTTTAATAGTACAAAAGCTCCTCCACAGCAATCCAATATAATAAAAGAACTCCTAGCTCTGGTCTGAACTTAGACCACACAGAAGAGCCTAAGTCTCCCATCAAAGAGAGAAGATATAACCCGAGAGCAGTCCTATCCAAAAGAAGGGAAAAAAAGTCAAGGGGGCATCAAGTCAGTTCAGTTATATACACCAAAGTAATATGGGTCTCTGACAGGGAGGGTCGTGTCAACAAAGAACCCTAAACAAAGTGTGAGAAGGGCAGTGCCACACCATGTTACAGGTATAAGCAAAGGTTACACCAAGGACTAATCTCGTCTTCTGAGATTATCTCTTATGTAAAACACTGGAGAGAGAGCTTGATCACTTGATCACTTGAATCCTGTTATTCATCAATTTGCTTGAGCAGGCGCCAGTAATATTTCCATTGGAACCTTTCACATGCCAATGTAGCCCAATGGCATCTGGTTGATTCAGGAATATGAAGAGCCTCTTTTTTTTTTTTTCAATCCAGCCCAGGTATGCTGAACCAGAGACTCTCAGACATGGGGCAGAGCTGCTACTTGCTCTCCCTGTGCCCAGCTGCTCATAAGGCGCCTGGGAGGCATGCCGGGTTCTAGCCCTGGCCGACCACCCCAGCACCTCACAACAAGCCAGACCACCCTCCCCTACTCCAGGGGGCCCGCCATTTTCCACATCCAGACTTCCCTCTGGTCACAACTCCAACCCAGCAGACCAGACTATCACAGCCCGGGTCATCGACAGCCACCCTGCAGCAGGTTTTTTTTTTTTCAATCCGGCCCAGGTATGCTGAACCAGAGACTCTCAGACATGGGGCAGAGCTGCTACTTGCTCTCCCTGTGCCCAGCTGCTCATGAGGCGCCTGGGAGGCATGCCGGGTTCTAGCCCTGGCCTGCCACCCCAGCACCTCACAACAAGCCAGACCACCCTCCCCTACTCCATGGGGCCCGCCATTTTCCACATCCGACTTCCCCTCGTCAAAACTCAACCCAGCATACCAGACTATCACAGCCCTGCTTGCTGCCGCTCGCAGCTGCGCAGTTCATCAATAAATGCTTTTATTTAGAGGTGACTACAAAAGTATGCCACCCGCGACTGCAAGCCTGGCAAGCTGCTCGTGTAGCATTTGATATGCCAAATACCAGTAACATTTATTTTAGGTCATTCCCGTGACCTAATAAAATGGTTTGAGGCTCTTTATGTTCCTGGAGCAAGCGAATGCCTTTGGGTTCTACTAGCATGAGACAGGACATATGGAGATATTACTGGTGCCCACTCTAGCAAATAGATGATTAACAGGAAGATAGTGATAGTGATAGTGAAGAGCCTCAAACTGCTCCTTCAGGGTCTTGACAAGGAAGTCAGACCATCTTGTAAGTGGGCAGCCACGTGATCTTTTGACATCCCATGGGATCCAGTCAGTAACAGCTCTAGTCCAGCGGTCATCTCTGGACACATTACATGTCCAGCCCATCTGTTTTTCGATGCCTTGGCAAATGAGACAGCGTCCCTGATTCTGGAATAGCGACGGAGGTCTGAACTCCGGATTCCTTCTCTCACTTGAGTGAGGCGTGATATTCCAAGCATAGCTCTTCGATTCATCTCTGGGAGATCTGAATAGCATTCTCATCCTGCCTTTGTAGGGCCCAGGTCTCTGAGGCGTATGTTAATGCAGGGAGAATGGTGGAATCGAAGAGATGTTCCCCGGAGCTGGTTGTTCTTTGTCCTTTTAGCTATTTCTTCAATGCCTTTGAAGGCATTCCATGCTGCTCTCTTCCTCCTGCGCAGCTCAGGTTTTAGATCTTACTTCTCCACCTTCTTCGCCCCTCGACCTAAGTATGCATAACGTGGCTGCATTCAGAGATGTCTGTTCCATTGAGAGTGAATGGGGCCTCTGAAACTAGTTCATTTTTCATGAACATAGTTTTGTTGAGATTCAGCTGTAGACCTATCTTTCCACATTCTCGGTCGAAGTCAGCCAGCATTTGTGCCGCTTGGCTAATGTTCGGTGTTATTAGAACAATGTCATCAGCGAAGCGGAGGTGGTGTAATTGCCGCCCAGCTATCTTCACTCCCATTCCTTCCCATTCTAATTGTTGCATGATGTTCTCGAGGGTGCCACTGAAGAGTTTTGGTGAAATGGTATCACCCTGTCGAAACCCTCTTTTGACATCAATGATCACTTCCTTGTAGAATGGTGAGATCCTGGTGGTGAATCCGTAATATAGCTCATGAAGGATCTTGATGTACTGGGCTTGAACACCCCTGTTTGACTAGGGGCTTCGATGACCACTTCAGTCTCGACAGAATCAAAGGCTTTCTTTAAATCAATGAACATGAGACAGCACGGCATCTTGTACTCCCTACAAACCTCAATGAGCTTGGTTACCATGTAGATATGGTCGATTGTGCTGAATCCTTTCCGGAAGCCAGCTTGCTTCGCATGGTTGTCCTGCATCTTATGTTCTGCCGATCCTGTTCAGGATGACTCTTGTAAACAGCTTGTAGATGACGGACAACAGGCAGATGGAGCAATAGTTGCCAATGTCTTGAATGTCTATCTTGTTGAACAGTAGTAGAACTCTCCTACTGGTTTTCCATTGGTAGGGCACCTTGCATTCGGACAGGTAGCGTGTGAAGAGCCGAGCTAGTGTATTGATGAGTACCGACGGCAGATTCTTCAGGTGTCCGGGTCTGACTTTGTCTGGGCCTGCTGTTCCCTTCTTTTACCGACGAGATGGCATGTCGGATTTCAGAAGGGAGAACGTTGGGAATGACATATCTATCATGTGGAATTTGCTATGTGGGAAGGTGGACGTGGCTATCAAAGAGATCTGAGAAGTCATGGATAATCTTCTCCATTGCCTTTCTGGAAGATGTGATAGATCCATCAGGGCATCGGGAGGGCAGTCAACTTGGTCTTACAGTTGGCGAAAGACAGGTGGCAGTGCGAATGCTTTTCCTGGCTTCTGCTGCATCTTCCAGTATTTTTGCTCTTCTGTCTTTGAGATCTTCTTTTATCGCTTCTCTGCACTGCTTTGCAAGCTTGGACGTTAAGCATTTGGTCACCAGAGGCTCGCGCCTTGCCACGTTGGCGAATGAGCTTGAGAGTTTCTGAAGACAGGCGTCCTTTTGTGTTTTCTCTCTCCTGGCATTCTTTGCACAATCATGGAGGTGCTGGAACCAGTCTGTTGTATTCTTCATCCATGTCGTCAATGATGGTATCTTCCCATGTTGCTGCAATGGTGCCAAAGAGTTCCCAGTTGGTGGTCGTTCTGGGAGTTCTCTTCTTAAACTTTTGCAGTCTTTTCTCCCCATTGCGGGAAGTAGAATTTTCTTCGAAAGAGATGGAGGTCTGATCCTCTTTGGAATTTGGGGATGACAGCAACATCGGTCAGACAAAATCATCGATTGAAGATGATGTGGTCAATTTCATTGTGGAACTGTCCACCAGGGAGGTTCCCCATGTCCAGCGTTTCACTTCAGCCTTCTCGAACTGTGAATTCCCATGAATGGTCTTGCTGGACATGATAAACTCAGATAGTCTCTCACCCTGTTCGTTCCATTCTATGCCATGGGTCCCGATGTAGAGTTCTTCAGCAGATCTTCTCGGTCCTATCTTGGCATTAAAATCACCGACTACGATCTTGTAGAAGGTGTGATCTTTTTTATAGAACTCCTCCAGTTCCATGTAGAATTTCTCCAATTTCATCTTCCTTGTTTTTGGATGTTGGTGCGTAGACAATGAAGATAGAAATTGCTGGCAGTGGGCCACATCTCTTCAAGTGTAATCATCCTATCTGGTTTGTTAGGCATTCAAATGAATCAGTGTTGATGGCCATGTTCGTGTTGACAAGGACACCAATGCCACCAACTCTCTCTTTCGTCGCATGTTCCAAGGAACAATTTTTCTCAGGTGTCAAGTACAGAATGATGCGACCGACGAATACATCTTCATTTCTTGATCTTCATGTAATCTAGATGGTACCCACAAGGTCCTTCTTATTTATTATGTGCACCAGGGTGATTCTGAGTATCTTGTTCTCTGTATACTGAAAAGGTCACACTCGCCTGTTTGAGAGCAAACTAGTATGATCCTTCCTATATTCCTATAGTCTCAACATTGGTGGTAGTCTCTTGGTAAATTATAACTGTCCTACGCTGGGTGCAGTGAGTATAAAGAGAAGCTGTGCCCAATCTAGAAAACATAGAAGTCTTAGTAGATGTGTAAGTCAGAAGTTATTCAGAGTCAAGGTGACTCCTGTAACTGCCACACCCTCTAGCAGTGTTTACATAGAAGAGTGGTCTCATTAGAATGAACCTTAGCTTCAGTAGATTAAGCTGTGAGTGGACAAAACAGTAAAGCTCCCAAACTAGCTAAACCTGTCATCCAACAGTGGGGCTTATTAAAGGGTTCTCAGAAGGAGGTTACAGGAATCAATTAGTGTTTACTTGGACAGCAGGACAGCAGTGTGGATGACGGCTGTTAAGAGGCTATTGGTGAAAATGCTAAGCCTGGTTCTTAGTACCGAGAACATCTCAACAGTGATGACTGGTTGTACTTTCATGCTTTCGTAATTGTTTTCTCCAAGTATGACATAGCCTTAAGATTAATAATCTATTCCAATGGAGTCACATAGCTTCCAGATACAATATTAGAAGTGTGGCCCGGATTTGATCCCCGGTATCCCATATGGTCCCCGAGCACTGCCAGGAGTAATTCCTGAGTGCAGAACCAGCAGTAACCCTTGTGCATTGCTGGGTTGTGACTCAAAAAAGCAAAAAAAAAAAAGTGTTTCTTTCATTTCAGTGCTGACTGAACTATACTAAATAATCGTAATGTATTTCTTTTCCTAGCAGAGAATTCCGCTATTTGTGTGTGTTTGGGGAGCCTTGTGAGTGTTCTGAGTTAGGATCCGAGGAGTCCCCTTACTTCATCTGGCAACTGTGATGATGCTTCCTCACTGCCAAATGACAGCTCTCATTCATCTCTATTCTATGAAATTTCAGTCTAGTCATTAGAGAATCTGACAGCTATCTTCCTATGATCGGCATTGCCTGTGTGACTGTGAAAGACTGCGGCAGGCCCCTTTCTGTCTCTTCTGCCCCCTCCTTTTGCCAAGGGCTGTGGGCATCAGGGCAGCTTGCATAAGACGTAATTATGTCCAAGGCCATAAGGAAAAAAGATGGTTCTAATCCTCAGCTTTTCTAAAATTGGCCTGTGGAGGAGGTTGGGTACTGCTTTGGGGGCAGCACCACCTGCATGGTTTCTGGGTTGGAGAACTTGGCTGCAGAGTGTGAGGCTCATCACACTGGGTGTGGTGAACTAGGGCCTCTGCTGTGTCTTTGGAAGAGTCACTTTGGAAGGAGATTAATTTGAGGGAAAATTCGGAAAAGGGGTTATGTTAACTCTGCTCCACCCCTCTGCATCTCTCTCTTCTGTGATTTACAATACTGTTATGTCTGGGGCCCTGGAAGGAGGGACACCTAGATCTTGCCAGACTTCATCCCTGCAAAAAGGAGGGGGAAGGACTTGGGAGACGCTTTTGCCTTGCCGCTGCTGAGGAAGAAAAAAGAAAGACACCAACGCTGTGGGGGTTCTGGAGTGCAGTTCCCTTTACTGAGCATAACTTAAGCCTTTTCTACAAATTTTTCTGGGTAGAGGGGATACAAGCACAAGAAGTATCCTGAGCCATTGCAACAGAGTATTCAGAAGTCCAGGCACATACTGTTATGCAAACAGGTATTTTTTCGTGGGTGTAGACATTTGGGTTTTTGCACGTTTTTATTGCCTTGAAAACAGAGCCCACTTCTGGGTCCCTCCATTATTGCTGCCTGGCTGTGGATCTCTGTGCTCACAAATGAGAAAGGTCACTCTGTATTTGTCCCTTTCTGGCTTACCTCACTTGGCAAGACCGCCTCTAATTCTGTCTTATTATTGCAAACTGCATGCTTTTTGTTCTCTTCTAAATCGGCAGTGGTACTCCATCGTGTGTGTATACCACGTCCACTTGGTCTGCTCATTCACAGTTGGGGTTTTGGTTGGTTCCACATCGTTTGAATTAATGTTTTGGCCATTTTGAGATAGGTGTGAAGAACTCCACTGCACTGGGTCATGTGGAAGTTTTAGTCCAATTTTTATTTTTTATTTAGATAATTTTTTGTAATCTTACACATTTAAAAAATTTTTTATTAAAACACTGTGAGACATTTATAAAGCTGTTCATGGTTGGATTTCAGTCGCATAATGTTGCAGCACCCATCCCTACACCAGTACTTATTTCCCACCACTCATGTCCCCAGATTCCCTCCCCTTCCCCAGCCTGCCTCTATAGCAGGCACTTTTCTCTCTCTCTGTCCCTCCCTCCCTCTCTCTCCTTCTCTTATACATTGGTGCTTGCCATACATAGGTTTAGGGGTTAACACGTATATCCCTTTGCTTAAATTCAATGCTCAGTTCTAGTTTGGCATTTACATTTTCAACAATTAGTAGAACACTGGTATATATTTATATATCACAAATGAATGCAGTCATTCTATATATGTCTTTTTCCTTCTGACTAATTTCACTAATCATGATACTCTCTATGTCTATCCACTTGTAGGCAAATTTCATAACCGTTTTCCTAACAGATGCATAGTATTCCGTTGTGTAGATATATCACAATTTCTTTATCTAGTCTTCTGTTCTTGGCACTGAGATTATTTCCAGATTGTGGCTATTGTGTATAGTGCTGCAGTGATGTTTTGGGGTCTCCAGAGTAGATTCCCAGGAGTGGTATTGCTGGGTCAAATGGGAGCTCAAAATCTAGCTTTTGGAGGAATGTCCATATTGTTTTCCAAAAAGGCTCAACATTCCCACCAACGGTGGATGAGAGTCCCTTTCTCCCCTCGTCTGCCCCAGCACTGGTTGTCCTTGCCCTTTTGGATATGTGCCAGTCTCTGTGGTGTGAAATGATATTTCATTGTTGTTTTGATTTACATCACCCTGATGATTAATGATGAGGAGCACTTTTTCATGCCTTTTTGGACATTTTTTTCTTTTTGGCTCACACCTAGCTATGTTCAGGGGTTACTCCTGGTTCTGCACTCAGGAATTACTGCCGGTGGTGCTCGGGTGACCATATGGGATGCTGAGGATAGAACCTGGGTCAGCTGCATGCAAGGCAAATTCCCTACCCACTGGACTATCACTCTGCCCCCTTTGGACATTTGAATTCCTTTTTTGAGAAAATTTCTGTTCCTTTCTCTGCATTTCTTAATTCATACTCTATGATGTTGAAGCTAAAGACATCTTCAAAGATGAAACAGCACTGACAAAGAAAATGGAAACAAAGGTAAACAATGGGATTATATGAAACTGAAAAGCTTCTGCACCTCAAAAGAAATGGTGACCAAGATACAAAGACAGCCCAACATTCTTTCCCATTCCATGGGAAAGAATATTTACTCAATACCCATCTGATAAGGGGTTAATATCAAAGATATACAAGACCCTAATAGAACTTTACAAGAAAAAAATCTAGCTCCATTTTTAGAGCGGTCTTCACATTGCTTTCCACAAAGGTTGGACGGATGACATTCTCACCAGTTGTGGGCGAGGGTCTTACTAACTGCAACTCTTCCAACGCTGACTGCTTCCAGGCTTTGTGATGTGTGCAATTCTTACTGTTGTGAGATATTTATTTTATTTTATTTTATTTTACTTTTTGTTTTGGGCCACACCATGTAGTGCTAGGGGTCAGTCCTGTTGGAAATTGGGGGAACCATATGTGGTGCTGGGGATCGAAATTGAATCAGCTATTTTGCAAGCACTCTGCCCCTGTATTATCTTGCCAGTCCTGAGATATTTTAGTATTTTGATTTGCATTTTCCTAATGTCCTAAAGTGACAATCATTGACTTTTCGCATGACTCTTCTCTCTCTTAAGGAAAAGGTGTAGGAGGGAGTAGCGAAACTACCCCATGAGTAGAGGAGAGGAGCTTTTATCCTGAATAGTTTGTGACACTGCATTGGGGCCTGGCTGGGGCTCCACCAGGCTTGCAGAGTTAGTGCTGTGCCCTCTGCTTGGGTGGAACAGGGGTCTCTGCTTTGCTGAGAAAGTCTCTCAAAGACTAATCACAGATTTCTGTAGAAGTGGCTGTGTGCTATCTTCTTGGAACTTATTCCAGAAGATTATCAAATTGGGGGGATATTTTTTTGTCTTTAGAGTCCTCAGAGACAGTAAGGTAGGTGATGTTTCCTGCTTTTGTGGTATTATTTTTTCTTTCATTGGTATAGTTCAAATGCTTTTTAAAGTCTTATGGAAAGCTATAGTCAAATTTAATGCTGCATTAAATAAAAAGTCAAACCAAAAATAAGGATTTATGAAGTAGAAATGTTAGTAACTTACTTTTTTTTAAATGATAGATATCTATATTTTATTATTCTGGAAGCTGGAAAGTTCAAGTTTAAATGTGACATAGTTTGAATTCTTCAAGAAGTCAAGATGGTTTTGTCTTGCAGAGAGTCGCTTTCTTGTGTCCTCTCAAGGGGAGCAGTGTGGGGACATAGTCTGGTCATTCCATTTTATTGGTTTTTTTTATTATCATTTATATATATATATTTTTTTCTGGGCCACGCCTTGCTGGGACTAGGAGCTACCTTGGGCTCTATGCTCAGAAGTTGGTTCTGGAAGTGCTGGAGAACCAAGTGCCAGGGGTCAGACCATGCATCTTGCATGCTACCCGTGCTTTGCATGCTCTAGGCCCACTGCGCTGTCTCTCTAGCTCTTCTCTTTGGCAGGTGGGGTGGGAAGGAGAGTGTTAGGCCACAATCGGCTGTGCTAAAAGCTATTCCTGATTCTCTTGTCAGGAGTGACCATGGTAGTTTCCCAGGACCATAAGCAGTGCAAGAATTTAAACCAGGATCAGTGACATATAAAGCAAGCCCTTTAAATCCTGTTCCATCTCTCAGGGTTTGTTTCCTTCTTATTAAGGATACAACCATGTCATAGGGTCACTACCCTCATTGCCTCACAGCTCCAAATACCGTTATGTTGGGATTCAACATATAAATTTGGGAGAACATGCTGATTTATACACTCCCTGATTCATATCCTTGCATGAAAATGTAGTAATTCTCAAATAATGTTGTTTTGTTCCCACATAATTTTTTCGTAATGAGTTCTAAGTTGTTTGACGTAAAGTCCAGTTTCCCAAAGACTGTGGAAAGTGATGGCCTGCTGTATCTTCATTAAGTCCTAATAACCACCAATGCCTTAAAATGCCTTTTAACGTCAGTTTTGAAATATAAAGGTAAAAGTTCAGTCTGAGTGCCACCTAAATCAGATGTTGATGACACAGAGTATGATTAATCTTCAGTCAAAATTCCTCTGTAGCCATGAACTTTTGAAACCAGACAAGTTGCAAGGAGCTAACTCAAAGGGCTGGCAAGCATGCTCAAGATCTCAAGCTTACCAGTACTGCATGCCCTCAAACACTGTCAGGTGTACTCTTGGAGGCCTTTGTTCACCTACCACTGGACCCAAGCAGCATCGTATCATCAAGCCCATGCTTTGAACCATCTGGCTCTCTGCCAATTTGTCACTGGATTGTTTCTCAGGCCCTTTAAGCATTATGAACTACCCCCTGATAAGAGAAAAGAAACTCTAAGAGTTCAGTCCTGTAGGCCAGTTCTGAGACTCTGTTGCTCTTGATATTTTGTTTCTCCCCTCTGCTGCTTTTGTAAGTCACTTGTGAGTTGGATCCTTTTCTATCTGGCGGACATCACTCAGCATAATACCTTGTGGTTCCATTTATGTAGCAGCAAATTGCATGATCGCATGATTTTGTTTTTCTGAAATGTCAGTACTTTTCTTAAAGCAATTATTTGGTTTTCTAATTATGAGTTTTGGTACAAAATAGCTCACTTTATTTTTTTCACAGCCAATTGGTATTCACTTCAAGGTGCCAAAGAGGTGTTCATACAGCTAGAACTGTTTTTTTTTTTGGTATTTGTAGTATTACAATACTACAAATAATAGTTTCTCATGGACATAATTCTGATATACACTCATAGCCATAGTACTCCTCTTCTTCCCCTGCCTCTAACTCACCCTCCTTTTCTCCTGACCCTGAACGCATATGTGTGTGTATGTGTGTGAGAGAGAGAGAGAGAGCGCTAGAGAAGAGTTCTCCCGTTATGTTGCCTTTGTATTTTTGTTGCTGCCTGACTAGTGTATCTTTGTATCTGCCTGTTTCCTTCTGACTGACTCCACTTAGAAAAGTTATCCTCTATTTCTGTCCACGCTGTTGCAAATTCATGCCATTGGAACCTTGATTCTTAAAGTGGGGGACTTAGTGTGTAAGGGTGTCGGTCTGAGGAGTTGCCAAATAAGATAGATATTGTCATGGTTTCAGCCACTGGTTGTAAGACTGGAGACAATTGGGTATGAGCTTCAAATTCACCTCTTAGTTATATAACCTGTGGAAAATGAGCAACCTTTTTGGGTTTACACCTCTGTAAAATGGGCATAAAATAGCTACCGCATGGAGTTCTAGGGATTAGATAAGACTGCAGGTAAAGAGCATAATACAATTTTAACTAGAGTAACTGCTTATAAATACTATTTATTGTGATCCAAGTGACTTTTTTAAAAAATTTTGTCCTGATCTCATCAGGTTTAATCATAATTCTGGAGGTTCCTTGGTTTCTTTTAACCTTTATATAAGCCAAGTTGTTCATTAAACAGTTGTTCCATATATTTGGTATTCCAACACTGATTCTGCCACTATCTTCCTTTCACCTTTGGTCCCGGTTTCCCAGCCTGCCACCCCATGTCTCATGCTTCAAATGAACAGGTTATTGTTATGAACATACACATCAGAAGCGGTCAGTAACATGTTGCTTGTAGAGCAGACGGACTATTTCTGCTTTGTCACTTGAGCTAACCAAAACACCTTGTAAATGAGTGTCTGGGTTCAGCTGATAATGTTCCCCAGACATTCTTCAATGAGATTTTGTATAAAATGTTCCAGACATAGTAAGCAGCGTGGTTTGGATATTTAAATGCTGTCAAGTCAGAGGGGAGGCCGGTACTTCAGTACTTACAGTTTATGTTTGCACTTAAAGGATGTGCAAGGTTATGGAATTGTTACCCTTTTAAGTTGTTCATTGCAGAATTTTTTATAAGCACATACAATTATGAGAATTGAATTTTTTGTTCAGGTGAATATTAGAATTCATATGTTTATTATTATTATTAATTAGGGCAATATTTCCTTGTGTAAACTGTACTTTCAGAAGTGTAATAAAGATAAATGGAAAAGATAGCCCAGTATTAACCTTTTGGAGGAAAATGTCTATGTTTAGTACTTAGATTTCATTGTAGAGTTTGGTAGTTGCACTCTGTGATTTTGAGGGAAAGTTAGTAACACTCTTCATTGCTCTTACTTGTGAAGAGTCACATTTGCCATCTTTGTTCAGATCCAGATAAGATTTCTCCAAAAGCACATCAAAATCTATATGCCACATGTTAATACTAAGATCCTGACATTTTTGAGTCTGAAAATTAAATTTTTAGTAAATAGTGTATCATTAATTTTATAACAGTGAAACTTAGTAGTAAACATAAACCTCTTATAATAGTTCCCTGTAAATTGAAAACTTAAGCTGTCTATAGCTAAAAAGTTATGTACAAACTAATGAATTAGCTCCAATCAATATATTGCTTTAATTTTTATATTTCTAAATATAATAAAAACATTAAGTTCATCAAATAACTGTCTTGTTAATAAGTTTAAGTTATTATTTCATCATCATAGCGCATAATTGAAAAATGGGTTCATTCGCAATTCATAAATGATAGATACATGCCAGTAGGATTATTTTATTTTATTTAATTATTCATAAACAAATACAAAGAGTATTCTTAATCTTGACATTTTTTTAGGCAGTAAAATGAATTTTGATCATAAAATGTCATTTCTGATATCAGTTGATATGATAAGGTGTTTTATAAGAGATAAGAGAATACAGTATCAGAAGGATGTGACAAATGGATGCCATATATGGCCCACGGGGCTATTTCTGCTTGAGACACTTTATACTCTGATGTTTCATTTTCTTGTTTATCACTGCTGGATTGGCTTGAAAATTCTTCCATACTATATTTGAAATTGAATAATTTTTGGTCCAAATTTTTCTTTTTTTTTTTTTTTTTTTGCTTTTTGTGTCACACCCGGCTACGCTCAGGGGTTACTCCTGGTTCTGAACTCAGGAATTACTCCTGGCGGTGCTCGGGGACCATATGGGATGCCGGGAATGGAACCCGGGCCGGCACAGGCTGGCTGCGTGCAAGGCAAACGCCCTACCCGCTGGGCTATCGCTCCGGGCCCGGTCCAAATTTTTTCTTAATAAATAGATCTTATTTCTTTTCTCCAAATTAGTAACCAAAGGGAAAGGTCACTGCACAGATAATTAGAAACTGTTGCTAGCATTAGCTTTTTGTTGTAGGGAGAGAAATGTTGATCTAAATTAATTTCATGTACTGTTTAACTTGCACAACTTAATACCTATTGATTTTTCAGGTTAATTTGAAATGGGTACAGACAAAACATTCATTTATTAATGAGTTTTGCTTATTTTCTACGTTAATTTTCACTGAAGATTTTTGAGGTCAGATAGAGTATGCAGAAAAAGCGAAATTTAAATGTATTTCATTTGTGTATTTCTTTTAAACCTGACAGCATTAGTTTTTGCAGATTATGATTTTTTAACGTGTAAGAAAAAGAAAACTCTAAGCCTCACTCTTACCTTTTTTCCTTTCAATTCTCAGTCTACTTTCCTCCCATGGTAAGAGGATGAGGACCAAAATTAACGTTACTTTTGAAAACTAATAGTTTTCTTTTCTCTTGCCCAATGTTTAGATTATTTCTCCCATTCTTGCTTATTCTCTTACTCAAAGACTTATTCTAAGCTTCCCTCAATATGCAGCCATTGACAGCTTCTTTTACCAAGTAATTTTGCTTGCCATCTGAATGATCCCAAAGGGCTGCAACCCAGGGACAAAATCCTTTTTGTGTACTCAAATTACATGTGCTCTCCTGCTTTCCTTAGGAGGAAGCACAGCCGTCTAGGATAAAAAACTTGGAAAGGACACAAAGGAGCTTATGCTACTGTTTGGCTCATTAAACAATAATTAGATATAATTTCTTAATTAATGCAGGAAGTAGCATAGAACACGACGTTTTCATCTTTAAAGATTGCATTTCAGGCCAGCTCAAATTATTCTGTGACCCTAGGTAAGCATTACCAATAAGGAAATTGACATTCTCTCAAGAGATTTCCAATCATTTCTAATCAAATCAGTGTCCTAGGGAGGTGCCCAATCCTGCTGTTCCCTGTTTTGAACCTCCTTTTGGCCATTTGCTCTCCATTGGAACTGGACAGGAGATGACAAAATGTCACAGTCTTCTGGGGAACATGCTATCTGCTGTGTTCCTTCCCTGAGGCAGCCTTTGTGGTTTTAGTTTGGATATTTTCTGATCACCACTGTTCCACTTAGCTGTCTTCACTCGGTTACTCCTGCCCTCAGATGCTTGCCTCGGAGGAGTCGGAACTGACACACTAGAAACTCACTTGAACTTGTCCTCCTTATTTTCAATTTTCCTTTGAAGATTAGGACATTGATGTGTGTAATTTCTCTAAATGATGAATCTCTGATGGAAGTAGTGACTGATCTTCCTCCAGCTCTGCAGGTGATAAACCTCTAGCTTTAAGTGGGTGCTGAACTCAGAGTGGGAAGGTGTGCACAGAATATACGGGCTGGTATACATGTGGCCAGCTAAAGACAGCTCCATTTTATTTGGATTATTTTTATAAAGTTTTCTTAAATTATATTAGGGTAATATTATTACAGAATGAGCTGATAGGACTCAATGCTTTTAAACAATTGATAAATTAGTGGCAGCAAAGACTCTAAAATTTAAATTAATCTCCCTTTTCAGGGAGAGTGGCATCACAATCTGTTCCATAGTTGTGTAGGTAGCTGTGTTTCTTGAAAATGTCAAAGAACAAAAATAGAAGGAAATGGTGGATGTTTTAACTCCACAATAAAAATGGAAGGAATTTTAAATTGGATCCTGAAAAGTCTGTGTTTTGATTTAGAACATACAGACATTATTTTTACTTTCAGCTACCTTTGTCTCCTTTGATTTTGATCCGAAAGCAAACTAGGAAAAACTTTCTTTGCATAGGATGGAAAATCCTCCCCAAAGATAGCAGAGCACAGTACTGAAGAGAACAAGGTTTCTCTTTCCACAAACTATAACAGCAAGTAAAAAATCATGCCCATTAATACGTTTAATTATAAAACATGCTAAGAGAATTTCTCCTCAGTAACTGGCCTGGTTTGGAAAGAGGTTTGTAAAATTAGGACAGAGCCAACACAATGATGTGTCAGTAGCAAATGTAAAATTTCATATTTGTATTACAATAATTTAAATGAGTTCAGGTTAGTTTCCATTTGTACCTGGGTAGACCTAACTTTAATTTTAGAGGTATATTTTCCCCAAGTGTACAGTTGGTATAAAATTGTATATAACTTTAATTTTAGAGGTATATTTTCCCTAAGTGTATAGTTAGTATAAAAATTGTGTTTTATATATCAGGAGGTCTTGTCAAAGGTGGAAATTATCACAAACGTGTGGGAGTCAGAGGCTAGGTAAGACAGAAAATGGAACAGTGTGCTAACAATTGTCGAGGGTACTAATGCCAACCTAGAACTGAGCATTAAATAGAGGCAAAAAGATACACATGACAACCCTTTAATGTATGTTCTGTAATCCATTGTCTGGAAGGGAAGGAAAAGAGAAAGAGAGAGAAATGGAAAGATATAAAGAACCTGCCATGGAGGAGGGCTGGGGAGGGAGGAGGGAACCGGGGACGTTGGTGGTGGGAGATGGGCACCGGTGGCGAGATGGGTGCTGGAACACTGTATGACCAAAACCCAAATATGAACTTTTTAATTGTATATCTTTGTAATTGTAAAAATAAAAAATTAAAAAAGAAAAAAATTGTGTTTTAATACAGTGGTCTTAGTGTTATGATGGAAATTCGTGATATGTATTTGGTTTCATAATTGATCTCTAAAGAGATGTTTTTGCTATGGGTGGAAAGTATTGAAAGATGCCCTCCCTCTCTTCACTTGACATTAACTTCCCTGTCCACGCTAAGAAAATGCTGATTTTAGGAAACTCTCTGTAACCATACTGATAAGATGCCATTATGTGTGTGTACCCCACATTGCTTGAGCATGAAGCAAACTAATGATGAGTTTGCAGTAATGCCCTATAAAAACAGGCTCTTAGAAACTCTTAGTTTTATCTAAGGTTTTGGGGCTAACCTAGCCTGATGGTCTCATCAGTCTGTAAATAAGGACCTTCTTGTTTCTGCCATGGATTGCCTTAGTGTGGTTGATTAAGCAAACTCCCACTACAGCAGTAGAGCATAGGCTTCCCACCAATGCAGCCCTGAGTTCCAACCACGCCCCTGCCTCAACTTTCCCCCCAACTACCCAGCCTCACGTTGTTGATGTTGACTGTTGAAAGATGCTGATGACACTGGTGAGGTCGGTTCTTGAGCGGGTAAACACCCACAAAGAAGGCTGAATAGAGCACCCACAAAGTAGGTTGAATAGCGCACCCACAAAGAAGTCTCCATGAACAACTTTGGGGAACTAGCTCTGCTTTATTAGGTCAAAAGAGATAATTAAGTTGGGAAAAGTAGCACCGGAACTCTATCAGCCAGTCAAGTAGAAGGGTGGGGCTTCTGTCAGCCAATCATCAATAGGGTGAGAGAAGGTATTAAAACAAGGCTTAAGGCAGGGTGTGTGCTTAATCCTAAACAGGTCAGGTGATACAGTTTATGTGGTTAGCTACATCTCCCTCTTTTCTGTTTGTTAAAAATTGAGATGGTGTGTTAAAATTTGCAAATATTTATCTATTTATATTCCACAAGAGACGGGAATTCTAGATCAGAGTTTATCAGCCAATTATTTAGAAGTGGATGTTATTTTGTATAGACTCAGCAAAGGGTGTAAATTCTTAACCTAGATTAAATTCAGAGCAGGGCGACCTTTACCAGTAAACATTTGGTTATACATTTCAGCAGCAGGCTTCAAACCAATCTTTAGTTTGCCTAACCCCAAAGGGTCTTTCTTCCGAGTCTTAAGGGAAGTAAAGGCTTCCTTCCCCTCATCTTTTTGTTAGTGACTGTCGTTGTAGGATGCAATGCTTGAGTTCTTGGCCCTCTTGAGCCCCAAGTTGTTTCAAGGGTAACACTAAGCTTGTCTTGGTTCTGTGTTGCTAGGGTTGCACTAGCCTGGCCTTGCAATTAAAGCAAGAAAAGTAAATAATGAATTTAGATTTTAGTAAGTGATAAGCAATACTTGTTTCAAATTGTAATTAAAATGTGAAATTAAAACATTTTTAATTAAACAATTTCTGTTAAATTAAGAAACTTAATTTATTCCTATTACACCTTACAAAAACACTGTGGTTTGTAAAGTCGTGACAATTTGTTACAGACATTCAATATACCAACATCAATCCCACCAACCAATGACAATTTGTTACAGACATTCAATATACCAACATCAATCCACCATCAATCCCACCACCATTTTTCCCAGTTTTCCCAACCACCTCTTAAGACTGCCCCCAGTGCAGGCCCTCAATAATTTATTATGTATTTATTGCTTGCTATAATTTTCCAAAAGAATTATCAAAAATGTTTCCTTAGAAGAAGAAATTTAGTGACTATTTTGTATCTCACCATGAAGCTATGAAGCTCTTTAATATATTACCAAGATGCTGTTATAGGTGAAGCCTTCTGTGTTGATATCTTCTTAATCGAGATTGTATGCCTTTGACATTACATACCATCCAATCTGGTGTGCTGCTCCTGAATTGTCAGTGTTGTAGAGTTTGAGATACCAGGAAGTCCAAAGTTTTTAACAAGGTGAAATAGCTAGAGTCAAATTTTTAACTGGGCGGCATTTCGGGGTGTGTGCATGACTGCTGTGACTCCCCAAAGTACAGGGCCATGGGGAAGGTCGCCCATTCCTGACTGGGAAGCCACAAAACCCTCAGACCTGAGATTTTCAGCAGAGTAATTTCTGCATGAGGCTCGTCAGGAGCAGTGGCCCAGAGCATGAAGGCGATCGTGGGATGTGGAGTTCTTTGACTGCTGGGGCTCTGTTTAGGATTGTGTGGGTTTCAGCCTCCCACATTTAACTCAGCCTTGTGCAGGGTCCCGAAGAATCTCTACATCTTCTTAGTCTCCTTTGAGTTTTATGTATGAGTCTGTGGATAGTGACTGGTGAAAGAACTAATATGGCCCCAGTTTGTGGGTGTGAGTCACACTAGGAAGTTCTTAACATAAAGTATGTATTTTAACGTTTTTGGTGTCTAAGGCATTCAGACTTATACAGTCCTCATGTGATGGGGCAAGATATCCTGAGCTGATTTTTTCAGAGAAGCAGTCTGAATTTCAGACTCAAGAAGATTCAAGAAGATCTTATCATGTCCCTTGAGTGTGGACAGGGACAGCATCATGAGCTCATGGCCTGTACTTTCACGCAGGGTCCTATGCAGAAAAAAAATCTGCCCTCCTGTAAAGATTTTTCGTCACTATTTTTTGAGGGGTGAGTAGTAGTTAGTGCCATACTTGGCAGGGCTTAGGGGGTATTTCTGGCTCTGACTTCAGGAGTGACCCCTGGTGGTACTCAAGGAACCATGTGCAGTCCTGGGGAGTATAACGGGAGTGAGCAGCATGCAAGATGGTGGTCCTAAACCCTCTGCTGTCTCTCTGGCCCCCCATTCTGAAATTCTGAATAATTTTTAACAAGGTGTCTTTTATTGTCCAAGTGAAAAATTGCATTTGATATTTAAATAATTACAGAATCTAGAATCCTAGAATCCTAGAATCCATAGTTTTGTACTGTGGACATAAAGCAGGGGAAACACTTGGTTTGCTTCACTAAATCTCTTCAAGCCCTTTTCATCTGGGCAAGTACTACTTGTTGGCTTTTATACATCACTGTATCACTGTCTTCCCATTCATCATCGATTTGCTTAAGTGGGCACCAGTAACATCTCCATATGACCTGTCTCATGCAAGTAGAGCCCAAGGGCACTACTGCTTGCTCCAGGAACATAAAGAGCCTCAAACCATTCCATCAGGTCATGGGAATGAGGTCTATAATTGTTACTGGTATCTGGCATATCAAATACAACACTGGTAGCTTGCCAGGCTCTGCCGTGTGAGTAGCATACTCTTGTAGTCATCTCAAAATCCAGCATTTATTGATGAACCGCATGGCCGCTTTCGGCCTCGTGACCCGGCCTGTGATAGGTTGGTCTGCTGGGTGGAGTTCTGACGAGGGGGAAGTCCGGATGTGGAAAATGGAGGTCCTCATGGAGTGGGGGGTCGTCTGGCTTGTGAGGCTCTGCTGGGGTGGCAGGCCAGGGCTAGAACCTGCCATCCCCTCCCGGGCACCTCATGAGCGGTTGGGCACAGTGAGAACCAGTAGCAGCTCTGCCCCATGTCTGTCTCTGGCTTTTATACATATATAACTAAATTGACTTAAAATCATTATTTTAACAGCATTAGAAGGAAATATTTACCTATGATAAGAAGAGACTTACCAAGTAGTAGCCTAAGATGATTAAACTTTACTTAGTTTAATTTAACATTGGTAAAGTTTATGGCATATTGAGACACCTCTGAGCCTGTGTCTGGGCATTATTCCTATACTCACCCAGCAGGTTTCAGAGTAAAATAATAATACGGCTCCTGTTTTCTTGAGTAAGCTTCACTACACTCTTTTTTTTTTTGTTATTGTTGAGTATACACATTCCATTGCCCCCGTTTTACTTTATTTTAGTTTAATTTTATTACAAAGCTGTGCTTAATTGGGTCCCAGCTACACAATGTTCCAGCACCCATCCCTCCACCACCCTTCCATATATACCCAAATTCCCTCCTCCCCAGCCTTCATTGTGGCTTGCAATGCATACATTTAGGGGTTATCATGTATATTGCTTTGCTTATTTTCAAACCTCAGTTCTATTCTGGAGTTACTATTTCCAGCAGTTGTTAGCACACTGCCCAATCTCTAACCTACACACACCTGTGGTAGATTCCATCCATTCACAAGTCCTCCTGGTCTATGCATTGCCTGATCACTATGTTCTTTTAAAGTTAATTGGATAAAAATGACCAAGTGAACTTTATAGACTCAAAACCAACTTTAAAAGAAGGACTGAAAGCGCTACTACAAGAAAAGGCAACCCCTAAAAGCACAACAAAATTATTCAAAAGATAGCACAAAATCCCATGACAATACTCTCTCGCAATATCAATGGTCTAAACACACCAGTTAAGAGACACAGAGTCTCGAAATGAATTAAAAAAACTGAGTCCAACATTCTGCTGCCTACAAGAAACATATCTGAACAATCAGAGCACAAAAAGACTCAAAGTCAAAGGCTGGAAGACAATTCTCCCTTGCAAACAACTCTTCCAAAAGGCCGGAGTGGCTATGCTAGTATCTGACAACAAAGACTTCAGGCTGAAAAAGGTTAGAAGGGACAGTGAAGGCTATTTCTTAATAATTAAGGGATGTG
Organism: Cryptotis parvus; assembly: GCA_021461705.1. Classification (NCBI taxonomy): domain Eukaryota; kingdom Metazoa; phylum Chordata; class Mammalia; order Eulipotyphla; family Soricidae; genus Cryptotis; species Cryptotis parvus. The sequence goes on along the minus strand of JAJIBD010003900.1, from coordinate 37,647 downwards.
TAGTTCAGGAAGAAATTCCACTCCTAAAAATATATGCACCCAACAAAGGGTCAGGTAAATACATAAACAACTGCTAATAGACTTTAAAGAAGACGTTGACAGAAACATAATAGTAGTTGCAGACTTCAACACTGATCTATCTATTACTGACAGATTGATAAGCCTGAAACTCACCAAGGAAATACTGAAGGAAGAAGTGGAAGTCAGAGGGCTGGTTGATAAATACAGGGTTTTCATCCCCAAAAGGTGAATACACATTTTTCTCTAGTGCACATGGAACATTCTCCAAGACAGACCACATGCTGAGCCACAAAACATACTTCAATAAAATAAAAAAGATAGAAATTGTGTCAACTATTTTTTCAGACCATGATGCATTGTTAAATGGAAGTTAACCACACACAAAAACACTCCTGAGATTTGTATGGAATAATAAACCCCCACTAATAACGAAATAAAACCTTGGGAAAAAGAAGATGTGAGGGATCACTTTTCCCTACTTCAAATTGTACTACAAGGTGGTAGTAATTAAGGCAGCATGGTATTGAGAGTAAAAACAGACCTGTAGACCTATGGAATAGAGTGGAGTATCCTGACACCCAGCCTCAAATACACGATCATTTAATCTTTGATAAAGGTGCAAAAAGTACTAATGGAGCAAAGAAAGCCTATTCAACAAGTGGTGCTGGGAAAACTGGACTTACTCTTAATGATTCAGTGAAACAAATGGACAATATTAATGGAACTAAAACAGACCTTTGGACCTAAGGAATAAAGGTGAATATTCTGACATTCATCCTCAGAGATCATATAATCTTTTATAAAGGAGCAAAAAGTATGAAATGGAGCAAGGAAAGCCACTTCAACAAGTGGTGCTGGGAAAACTAGGCAGATACATGTAAAAAATGAATCTGGCCCTCTGTTAACAACATGCACAAAAATCAGATCAAAATGGATTAAAGATCTCAATATCAGACCTGAATCCATAAAGTACAATGAAGAAAATATAGGAAAAACTCTCCACGACATTGAAGCTAAAGGCATCTTCAAAGATGAAACACCACTAACAAAGCAACTGGAAGGAATGATAAACTTATGGGACTAAATGAAACTAAAAATGCTTCTTCACCTCAAAATTAATGGTGACCAAGATACAAACACAGTCCTCAAAGTGAGAAATGACATTCACCCAATATTCATCTGATAAGAGGTTTATTTCCAGGACATATCAGGCACTGGTAGAATTTTTGCAAGAAGAAACAGCTAACCCCATCCAAAAAATGGTGAGAAGAAATGAACAGAATCTCTTCGACAAGGAAGAAATTAGAATGTCCAAAAGGCATATGAAAAAATGCTAATCATCACTAATCATCAGGGAGATGCAAATCAAAAACAACAATGAGATATCATCTCACACCACAGAGACTGGCACATATCCAAATCAGCATGAATAACAAGTGCTAACGTGGCTTAGGGGAGAAAGGGACTCCGATCCACTGTTGGAGGAATGTTGACTGGCACAGACTTTTTTGGAAAACAGTATGGTCATTCCTGCAAAAACTAGAAATTGACCTCCCTTTGTCCCAGCCGTACCACTCCTGGGTATATACCTTGTGAGGCCAAAAACACACAATGGAAACACCATCTACACACTATGTTCATAGCAGCACTATTCACAGTAACCAGAATGTGGAAACAACCAGAGTGCTTGAGAACAATCGACTGGATAAAGAAACATGGTACATCTACACAATGAAATAGTATGAAGCTGTTAGAAAAATCGAAGTTATGAAATTTGTCTATAAATGAATAGAGATGGAGAGGATCATGCTGAGTGAAATTAGCTAGAGGGAAAAGGACAGATGTAGAATGACTGTATTTATTTGCAAGATATGAAAAACAGTAGCATGATACCAATATCCAAGGCCAGACAAAACATGGATCAGGAGGTCTGTTAGTGGATGGAATCTACTGCAAATGTGTGGGAGTCAGAGGTTATGTAAGACAGAGAAAGGAACAGTGTACTAGTCACTTGTAACTTGTCTTCCTGTTTTTTATTGATTTGCTTGGTTAGGCGCCAGTAACTCCCTCCATTCATAGGAATGAGGCCCATTATTGTTACTGTCTTTGGCCCATGGAATACACCACAGGTAGCTTGCCAGGCTCTGCCGTGGCTCTGGTTTCTTGTTGGAAATGATAATACCAGCATAGTACTGAATGTTGAAGGTAAGGAAAAGGTTATACATGATAACCTCTAAATAATGCATAAGAGAATGAAGAGAGAGGGAGAGACAGAGAGAGAGGGAAAGAGAGAGAGATAGTGCCTGCCATATCGCCAGGCTGGGAGAGGGGGAATTAGGGGACATTGGTGGTGGAAACGGGCACTGGTAGAGCGATGATTTTTGGAACACTGTATGTCTGAAACCCAAACATGAACATCTTTGTAATTGTAGATCTCACAACAGTATAATAAAATTATTTCTAAAAAAATTCACCCTGAGTAGCACTTTATGACAATCTCAACATTTTTTTTTTTACTAAAGTGGAGAATAAATGAGATACTATGCTGAACGGGGTGTGGGGGTGGGAGTGGGAACTTCCTAACAGTGAAAATGCCAGGCTCTTCTGTCAATCTGAGAAATTTCAGTTAACACATATCCCAAAATAGTAGTATCCATTCTAATTATAAAGTAGCGTCTAGTTGCTATGAAATGTCACTAAATGAACAAATTGCCTGATATTAATGAAATAGCCACAGGATAATGTTAACACAGAAAGAGATGGATGGTAGAAACTAATCCACATCTATGTAGATATACCCTGGGAGTAATATAGGTAAGAGAATACAAATTTTTCAGTTTTTAACAATGCATATGTTAAAATAATATGTATTTTTATATAAATACAATTGATAATGATGGAAAATACTAGACACTGGTTGCATTTACCTTTTTATAATATTGTCTCTTTACCTTTTACTCCCTTCTCATAATGTATGTAAGGTATTAGTACTAGAAATACTAATGAGTATCATTCATTCAGTTACTTTGTGTTCACCAAATCTGTTTTGCCACCCTGTTGTCTGAAAGTTGTTAGCTGGCTGCTGGCCTTTATCTGCAAGTCATATTCAAGAGTCAGTCATTTGATCAGCACTTCTGTAATGTTAGTAATTTCTACAATGGTGGGCACATCAATTACAATTAATTTATCAACTTCAGAAATATTGTTGCATTACATCTCCACAAAGACAGTCCCAAGGGACTACTGTATGTCTTGTATATGAATGTGAAACTTGGGTTCAGTCTGCTGAGACTCTGTCTGTGAACTGTCTTTGTGAGCTTTGGAATTCATCTATGAGAAACCTAGGGTCAGCATTTGGTGCAGAAACAATTGAGGCTGACCCCACTTAACGTCAGTATGGAATGGAAAGACTGTGCTGTGTACACTAGGAAAGTCTTTCATAAGAGGTAATGTATGTGCTTAGTCACATAATGACCAAAATCTTATAAATAAAAAACCAGAGGAGGAGGGTCAAGCAGAAGTAGTGGTGTGCTGCCAGTGATTTGTATATGGCTAGACTGAAAGTGGAGGACACAGGGAGTGAGAACAGAGAAGGGCACGATGGCAAAGCTCTCACATGAGGAAATCAGATCCTTCCTCTGTGCTAGTGGACAGGTGGAATGTGGAGTCAGCTTTCTGTTCTACAGACATTGTGCTAGTAGAATCGAGAATAGTGAGGAGTAAGACTGGAGTCCTGGAACCTATGTAAAGAGCTATGACAGTGGGTACAGAGGCTGTGAATAAATGGAAATTGATTTGTAATATATGAAAATCATCTATTCATGTTTATGTGGTACTTCTGTATATGATATTTTCATTTATACTAAATTAAACCAAAGTGTACACTTTTCACTTGACCTTGGATATTGGTATCATAATATGTACATATATATATCAGGAGGTCTTGTCAAAAGGTGGAAATTATCCCAAACGTGTGGGAGTCAGAGGTTAGGTAAGACAGAAAATGGAACAGGGTGCTAATAATTGTCGAGGGTACTAGTGCCAACCTGGAACTGAGCATTAAATAGAGGCAGGGGGATACACATGACAACCTTTTAATGTATGTTCTGTAATCCATAGTCTGGAGGGGAAGGAAAAAGAGAAAGAGAGAGAAAGGGAAAGAAATAAAGAACCTGCCATGGAGGTGGGCTAGGGAAGGGGGAGGGAACCGGGGATGTTGGTGGTGGGAGATGGGCACTGGTGGAGGGACGGGTGCTGGAACACTGTATGACCAAAACCCAAACATGAACTTTTTTAATTGTATATCTTTTTATTTGTATATCTCACGGTGGTATAATAAAATACTTAAAAAAAGAATATAGATATATACATATATATGCATATATATCCTACATTTACATAATTTAGTTTTTAAAAACATCTTTCCTCATTAATGGTGGCTTTATAGTTTCATTCTGCTGGGCACATAAATATAATGTAAACAAGCCAATGGTGTAATGAATCATTGCAGTCTTATAGTGCATATGTTTTTACTACAAATATTGGGGGTATTCAAGCTCTGCATTTTCAAATTATGCTAATGTGATTAGTCATTATGATCTACTTACTCTTCATGATGGATGCAAGATGTTTAAGCCTTCAATAGTACTTGTGAGAGGCCTGATTAGTGCTTGAGACCCAATCAAGAATTTGTTAGAGGAGTTCAAATAACACATTAAAAAGTTACATATGACATAGGAGTTTATCTCTGTATATATGATTATATAAACTAATAAAATAAGTGTAAATTGTAAAAAAAAAGTGTACAAGTGTACACTTTTCACATTATTTTAGGATGCAGCCTTTTTTTTTTGGCTTTTCCAGTGGGCATAGGGGTCACATACCTACTACATGTGGTGATGCCAGGGGAGGACATACAATGCTCAAGACCAAACCTGGGCCCTGTGCATTGTGGCATGCACTCACTCCATTCCTTGTACTTGTTTTCCTGACGACACAGCATACACCCTCTAGTGCCTGGCTGTTAGAACTCAAATGGGAACAACAATTCTTTTTAGTAATCAAGTGCAATGGTTCCTCTTGAGTTCATGTTGTCTCTGATTAGTGACATGGACTAATTAACAATTGTGAACAAAATTTTGTTTTCTTTATGTTTTTTTGGAAACACATAACAGTTCTCTGCTCAGGGATTAATAAATAAATGTATTTATTTATTTGCATAACATAAATATATAGGTACATATTATGATACCAATATCCAAGGTCAAGTGAAACATATATCAGGAGGTCCTGTCAAAGGTGGAAATTATCACAAACGTGTGGGATTCAGAGGCTAGGTAAGACAGAAATGGAACAGTGTGCTAACAATTGTTGAGGGTACTAATGCCAACCTAGAACTGAGCATTAAATAGAGGCAAAAAGATACACATGACAACCCTTTAATGTATGTTCTGTAATCCATAGTCTGAGGGGGGAAGGAAAAGAAAAAGAGAGAGAAATGGAAAGAAATCAAGAACCTGCCATGGAGCAGGGCTGGGGGAGGGGGAGGGAACCGGGGACGTTGGTGGTAGGAGATGGGCACTGGTCACGGGATGGGTGCTGCAACACTGTTTGACCAAAACCCAAATATGAACTTTTTAATTGTATATCTTTGTAATTGTAAAAATAAAAAAATTAAAAAAAAAAAGAATAAAAAATATATAAAGAATCTAAAAAAATGTATTTATTATAATTTAAGAAGGTGTAATAGTGTTGAAATTTATATTGACATGCAAAATTTCTTTACCCCTGAAAGTGTATTTTGGTTTTATTTTAGTTAGGTAATTTGCAGTGTTGCTCGTTATAGGGTTCCCTGCATTCACCTGCAGAGCAACAACTTCCCTCCGCCTTTTCTCAGGGTTCCCCATTCCTCACCCCCAAAGCTTCCCCACCCTACACCCCCTGCCATGGTAGCTCCGTTCTGTATTTTCAAACTGAATTGGAACTGATGGAAGATGTCCTCAGCATGGCCTCAGTCCCTGCTTCACCTTCTTCCTACACCAGCTTGAATCCAAATCTCATTCTGTTTCCCAGTTTGTGCAAAGGTTGGCATAAGGCGACCCAGCCTGGCCTCCATCACCACTTCTGTTTAGCTCTGTATTGTTGGATGATAGGCTTAGCTAGTTTGGGAACTCTGCTCACAGTTTAAGCTTAATCTATTTACATGTACTTAAGCCAAGGTTCATTCTAATGAGATCTCTCTTCTATGTAAACACTGCTAGAGGGTGTGGCAGTTACAGAAGTCACCTTGACTCTGAATAATTTCTGATGTATTTATACAACTACTAAGACTTCTATGTTATCTAGATTGGGCACAGCTCCTCTTTATACCCACTGTACCCAACGTGGGACAGTTAGAATTTACCAGGAGACTGCCACCCTGACTATGTTACCAGGAGACTATCCTTTAAGATTACAGGAAGGATCATACTAGTTTGTCCTCAAGCAGGCGAACGTGACCCTCTCAGTATACAGAGATCAAGATACTCAGAATAACCCTGGTGCAGATAATAAATAAGTAGGACCTTGTGGGTACAATCTAGATGTACATGAAACCCATGAAATGAAGATGTATTACTTTATACCAGACCCCCCCTCTCTCTCCAGTGTTTTACATAAGAGATAATCTCAGAAGAAGGGATTAGACCTTGACTCTTTGTTTATACCTATAATAGGGTGTGGCACCACCCTTCTACACTCTGTTTAAGGTTCTTTGTTGACAGGACCCTCCTGGTCAACAGATAGGATTACTTTGGTGTATATAAGGGGACTGACTTGAGGCACTCAATCCTGGCCCTTTTTCCCTCTTCCTCTTCTTTTTGGTTAGGACTCTTCTCAGGTGAGATCCTCTCTTTGGCAGAGACCTGGGCTTTTTGTATGGTCTAAGTTCTGACCAGAGCTAGAGTTCTTTCATTATATTGGATTGTGGTGGTAGAGCTTTTGTACTATTAAAAGCCTTTTTGGAACTGCGCCAGACTCGTGAGTTTTCATCTTGAGATCTGGTGGCCTCAGAGGTAGAAGAGAACTTCTGTCCTGATACTGTCAGGGACCCCAGCGGCTCCCTAACACTGTATCACTTTTCATCAGGGAAGTTTAAATTGAAATAAGTCTGAGGTATCACCTGGTTGGGGCTGTTTGGGGTCCCCCCATAGTATCAGGGTCTGTTGGGTTCCATGGTCACCCTTGGGGTCGATGACCGTCCCTCAGGCTAATGAACAAAGAGCCAGTTTAGAGAATCCAAATCTTTACGTCTTCCAACTTTACTCCACACTCACTAGTTATGAACACTCTGCCCCACCACACCAGCTGTCAGCCTCACATAGACCACATGTGCTGACCGTGTGTGCTCACCCACACAGGTGTGACCCGAAACTGTAAGAGGCTAAAAACCTCTCTAGGATCTGGGGGCAGGGCATAATCAAAGGTCAAAACCAGCTGGCTCTTCTTACTGGTGCAAATCACAGGGGCACCACATTCCTGTGGCAGAAGCTTAAATGTTAAGGCAGGACATTGCTCTTCTCCTCCTCCTAATAAACTATCATTTCAATATTATATTTAGTTTTCTTATATAAATACAGTAAAGAGAGACCGGCATTATAACTACACCTGAGATTAAATATATAGGGGATCTTTCATGGGGAGATCACATCATATGATCTAAACTATGCTTCTCCACCAGATTGACCCTTTCTTTTCCCCAGGGTCCTGTCTACAACAACAGCCTTACCTTGTTCCCAGACAGTTTTAAGTGTTCTGCTCCTCTGCAAGGCCATTCATGGCTTGTCCGAATAAAAGCTGATTCCAGCCCCCCTCTAATCTTTTGGGTCAGAGCAGGGTTTATTCTAAGAGTAGTCCCATTTTGTAGCTAATGTGGCTCTCTTCCTTCTATCAGGGTCCTCATAGAAACCTGTATAGATGATATTAAAATCAATCCAAGGGCATTGAGACTCCAGTTAGAAAATATGACGGGATGTCCAAGTGTAATCAGTTCAGGGTCAAACTAACTCACAGATACACTGCCCCTCCTCTCCTTTTTTGTTTATACAAGAACAAAATTTCTTATCCTAAACATATGCAAAAGAAATATAGGAAGGAGAAAAATAATTCCTCATCAGTAATGCAAATTGAATTATTTGCATTCAATAATTCAAATAATTCAATTTATTCAAATAATTCAATTTATGATGAGATGGGACCCTCATCTACTACTTGTATAATTGTCGACGGGTTCCACCCATTTGAAAAACAGTATGGATACTTCTAACAAGTGAAACTTGAGCTTCTGTGAGTCAGCAACTCCATTTCTATGCATAGCACAAGGCCCCAGAACTCGCTCTAGAAAAGACATTCAATTGCCAAATGAATGAGTGAGGCGGCAGGCCGGCCTCGCCCACTGCGCCGCCTTCTGTGCTTTCAGAGTCTGTGCTTTTGCGGCACATTTGTTGGTATTGGTGTTGGTGTTTTGTGTCTCATATTTAAGTATTTCCCATTCGTTTCCCATGAATATCCCTGTACTTGTTAAAAATATAAGATCATCATTGTCATGTTGAAGAGTCTTTAAACTTCCTTTGAAACTTTAGCAAGTAACATCTCTTTCCTCTATCCCTGTCTGTCGCACTCAAAGCGCCTCTCGCACCATGTACGTGCTAATCATGAGAATTATATTTTCTTTGTTAATTTGGTTGGGAGCAAAAGGGCAATTCATTTTTTTTTTTTTGCTTTTTTGGGTCACACCCAGCAATGCTCAGGGGTTACTCCTGGCTCTGCACTCAGGAATTACTCCTGGTAGTGCTCGGGGTTCTAGCCCTGGCCCGCCACCCCAGCAGAGCTGCACAACAAGCCAGATGACCCCCACTCCATCGGACCGCCATTTTCCACATCCAGACTTCCCTCTCATCAGAACTCCACCCAGTGACAGCCTATCACAGCCATCCCCGTGCGGCAAGCGGCCACACGGTTCATCTATAAATGCTATATTTAGAGGTGACTACAAGGGTATGCCACCTGCACGGCAAGCCTGGCAAGCTGCCTGTGTTGTATTTGATATGCCAAATACCAGTAACAATCATATTAGGTCATTCCCATGACCTAATATAATGGTTTTAGGCTCTTTATGTTCCTGGAGTGAGCAGATACCCTTGGGCTCTACTAGCATGAGACAGGACATACGGAGATGTTACTGGTGCCCGCTCTAGCAAATAGATGATCAACGGGAGGATAGTGATAGTGAATGCAAAACCCCAGGGCTAATAGGTGGGTGTAGCCCAACTGGCACCTCACGCACTGAGCAGGCGCACACCAAGAGAAGAAAAATCACTGCTCACATGAATGTGTGGGGAGTGGGACCCTCATCTACTACTTGTATAATTGTTGATGGGTTCCACCCATTTGAAAAACAGTATGGATACTTCTAACAAGTGAAACTTGAGCTTCTGTGAGTCAGCAACTCCATTTCTATGCATAGCACAAGGCCCCAGAACTCGCTCTAGAAAAGACATTCAATTGCCAAAATCGTGAAAGAACCGGGAGTGTCCAAGAACAAATGCCTGGATAAAGAAACTGTTATCTATAAACACTGGAATACTTGTCAGCTATGAAAAAGCTAAAATCATGCAATCCGTGGCTCTGTAGATGCAAGTGCAGGGTATCATGCTGTGTGAAGTCAGACGGAGGAAAGGGATAGATACAGAATTATCTGTCTCATAAGTGGGACATAAAGAGACTTAGTAGGGTAATTAGAAAGGTAAAGTGGAATTGAACGTAACAACAGGTCTACAGAACTGGACTTACATGGTAGTGAGATGCTGTGGAGTGGGAAGAGAAAGAGAGAGAGAGGTGCTGAGATCGGGAGAAGGGATACAGACCCCGAAACACTTTGAGGGAAACAGACAGGTGTTGCAATCATTAGCATATTATAAAGCTGGAAACCACAGTGAATTCAAAACAGAACAACTTGGTAAAGTCATGTGGGCTCATTTTCTGTCCTGGAGACAGAAATGTCCTTGCGACACAGAAAATGTGTCTCAAGCTAAGATGTAGGTTCTAGACATTTTTCCCCTCCCAAGAAGCCTGTGTTCTCTCTTGAACATCTCTCTCTCTGTCTCTCTATCTCTTTCTCTTTTCTCTTTCCTCTCTCTCTCTCTCTTTCCCCTCTTCACTTTTCTCTAAAACTTTATTTCAGTTTAAAAATAACAGATTTAGAATAAACGTTAGAAATTTATCATTCCACCAATATCTCTGTAAGGTAAATTTTGCTTATTTATCGCTTTCATTACCAACTACTTCTACTTCCTGAATGTTTATCAGCGCAACGGAGGCAAACATTTCTGCCAGCAGGTGCTGGGCACTGGTTTGTATACATGAATCTGTTGGTGCCTTATACACCATACATTAAAGACGCTGAGTACTAAGCAACTGATCTAGACACAGATGAAACAATGCTTTTTCCAAGTCTAAGAGAATCTGGAAATATTAACTTTTAATGAAAAATCTATGAAAGTGTTGACAAGACATTCACAATTGAAACAACAGGGCTGGGAACACTGTACAGTGCATAAGGCACACACCTTGCATTCCGTAAACCCAGGTTAGATCTTGGACATCTCATATTGTCCCTTGAGCACTTCCAGGAGTAATTTCTGAGTGTAATGCTCAGGGGTGACCCTGAGCATTGTTGTATGTGAACCAAAACTAAAAAAAAAAACCCCCAAAACAAAATTCTGTGAAAGTCAAACAAAGTATTTATATACAAAATGAATTCTCAACTGTGCTGCTTCTAAACATTTTGTTGAGGGGCGATCATGCTTATTCTCAATTCTTATAGATTCATAATATTAAGTGCTAGATGTTATTGAATGCTAGTGACAGAGTAAGTCACAGCTGGGAGAGATGAAATTTTATTCTTGACAGCATCAGCCATCTGTTACATTTCTTTGCCATGTGAATCCCTTAGAAGCTGCAGTGGGGGTAGTTTCAAGGTTTGTGATCTAAAATGGGTTATTTTTTCCTAAAATATGACTGTTTGATTATCTGTTCAACAGGAAAGATTCTTGGGCATAGTGTTTTGACATAATAAAAATTTATCTCATGTCTAGAAATTCCTTTCTTCTCCAGAAACAATAACACAATCTGTTGATGTTTAAAACTGCCTGAAATGCAAGATGGCAATTTCTTAAGTCTGCTCTTATAGATTTCTCATTTGCTAATCTTCTCTTCCCACAAACTCTGCCAACATTCATAATAAAAAAGTATAAACATGCTATTTTTCTCTTCTGCAAGAATGATGTCTAATTCTAACTCAATAAGGGGAAAAGGTTAAAGGCTGTGGGAGAATAACTACTCTGGCCATGGGGAAGTGACAGATACTGCACTTACCTCTCCGTTATCAATTATGTAGAATAAAGCATGAAACGGTTGTGATTGTGCACCAGACAATGGGCCTGGGATGCAGCCAGTAGGGAAAGGGAAGAAGAATACTGCATTCACCTTGATTGATGGGGAAGATTGGATTGGGAGACTTTCTTTTTTTTTTTTTTGTTATATTTTTTTTAATTTTTACCCTATTTTATTTTTTTTTATTTATTTTTTTTTAATTTTTTATTTTTTACAATTACAAAGATATACAATTAAAAAGTTCATATTTTGGTTTTGGTCATACAGTGTAGCAGCACCCATCCCGCCACCAGTGCCCATCTCCCACCACCAATGTCCCCGGTTCCCCCCCCCTCCCCCCCAGCCCTCCTCCATGGCAGGTTCTTTATTTCTTTCCATTTCTGAGGCTGAGCTGGAGTCTATAGAGGTCAAGAGCTAATAGATGTTGGAGGCTAAGTGTTTACTGTTAGAAGACATTCACCTCTCATCAGTCTGGGACAGAGATTTGTGACTGAGTGCCTCAGAGTTGAATGATGCTTCAAACAGGCCACACATTTGGAGCGAAGACCAGATGCTAGAATGTGACCGTGGCAGAGGCCAAGAGGAAAACCCAAATAATTGTTTCCAGTCTATAAAACAAAACTGGGCAGGAGAAAGTTTGTTAATTAGATAAAAATAAATAGACTTTATTTTTCACTTTATCCGTTACCTTTAGCTGTTTTTTCCTCATGGATTTTCCCTGAGTTTGCAATGTTATACAGTTTTTGGAATTACAGAATTATATGTGTGTAATTGTTTCCACATCTAAGGTCATGGTGTCCCACCTTTAGAAAAAAGCCCTCGCTTCCTTTCTCTACCCCGACCTTCACTTCTCTGCAGTCACAAAGAGTCACCAAGTGCAGAAGTTCTTTTTGTTCTTCGTTTACTGTTTTGTTGACTGTTTATTATGGTCTATTTGGTTAGTAATTCATACTCCACATCTGAGCGAAGCCATCCAGTAATGCAGTAGACAGAGCATAATCACATCCATTTTGTCCCAAAGGGCATGGTTTCATCTTTGTTTGATTGTTTTCTTTGGCAGAGTAGTGTTCCATTAAACACGCACACACAAACACACACACTTTAGTGTCTTCACTTAACTGCTGAGGATTAATTTTGATGCTTTTACCTTGTCTGTTGTGAATGCTACTGTAAAAGGGATGCAAATATCCTTTCAAACCAGTGTTTCATTGCTAGTGCTGGGTCAGGTCAATTTTAGCTTTATAGTTGGGGGACTTCTCAGCAGCAGTTGGGAACTAGAGCACCAGAGTCAGTGGTAGTCAGTCTAGAAGTGCTGTCTTGCTGGTGTTTTGATGCTCATAGGAGGGCTTCGCCAGATGTGCACCCAGTAGTGATGCTTGTGGCAACCAGGGCTGCGTGTATCAACACCTGGAGGCCATATGGTCTTAGGAATCAAACTTAAGGCTTTGGATATTTTGTTTGTTTGAAGGCCACACCAGTGATACTCAAGGCTTACTCATGGTTCTGTTGTCATGGATTGTTTCCTCGTGGGACGGGGACTTATGTGTACCTGGATTGAACCCAGGTAAGCTATATGCATAAGCGAATGCCTCACCCACTGTTGCATTTCTTTGGCCCAGGCTTAATATTTTTTTTCATGTGTCTGTGGGACGTCTGTATGTCTTCTTGATTAAATTTTGATTAAGATTTTGCCTATTTGATGATTGGTTGCTGCTTTTGTTGAATTGTGTGAGTGATTGTTTTGACTATAAGTCTTATCAGAATGCCATATGCAGAATTTATCTCCCAGTAGCTATGTTGTCTTTTAAAAATTATAGCTTAGGTAACATGGTTCCAGGTTCATGTCATCAATGTAAAAAGGTACTATACCCTGTAGCACCAAAGTGTTCACAAATCACCACCTGTCTCTCGCTATACTTTTGTAACCTGAATCAGGCCTTCATTCCCCCCACACACACAAATACAAAAATACAAACACACACACCTACACACACACACACACACACACACACCTGCCATACTCTGTCAGTCTCTTTGTAATCCAATGCTAAGGATGTGTCATTGTTCCATACTATCCATTCCGTTGTCTTGTGTCTCTGTGTACCACACTAAAGAACTTTTTCAAGTATAAAAATACTAAATCAGTATTAAATCACTTAAGCCATTTTTACTCCCTTTCTTGATAGTTTTGTATTTATCTGTGTTTGATCACCAGAGAACATCTGAAACACTAAGCTGTTCTAAAACGTTGAGGACTTATGATTTCCAAAGAGAAATGGAGAGGGAAGCAATGAAAACCTGTTACCAGAGTAGGACAAGATTTATGCTACCATTTACCATATAGAGAAAGACTTTCTTGGACTCCTATTCCTGACTATAATTCTTTCTTCACCCATAATATAAATCAATCTTGAGGTTATAACTAGTCTGGGATGGAGTGATAGTTAAGCAGGTAGGGCGCTTGCCCCACTCACAGCTGACCCTGGTTCGATCCTTGGCACCCTGTATGGCCTGCGCAGAACCAGGAGTACATCTTGAATGCTTCCGATAGTTGAACAAAAACTGAAAAAAATTATATTTAGTTTTATTTAATAATTCATCTAGTCTATTAAGTGAAAAATTGCACGTTTGCAAAAACAATAGTAATGATTAAGAAAATGTTTTAAAAAGCAATAGTATAGTAATGATTAAGAAAAATATACATACTTTTAAAAATATGTATTCAACATAGGATTGAGAATTATTGCAAAACATTGCTTTTCTTTTAAGCTTTTTTATAATAAACAGTAGAAGGGTCTTTCTTACATATTAAACATGCATTGAGAATGACGATGAAAAAGTCAAGTTTAATCCAAACAGAATAATAAAATCAGGTTTAAACCAAAAAAATGCATTGGAGGATTTAGTTATTATTTTTATCTAATTCTATTCTTTAACCACACATCTTCAGTACTATAAAGAATAATACAATTATTTGGTTCCACTTCAATATGTTTCCCATTTAAAATGTGTGAAACTCTGTAATAATTCACGGTTATGCTTATATCCTTAATAAGAAACTTTATATCACTATGAAGCATCTTTTCAGATATGTGCTGGAGTTCTGAAATAGAAGTCAGCAATCTCTTTCATACCATTCTAAGAGATTCCATATCTGAAATTCTTATGCATGTACAAGTAGTGTGTTTGATGACAAGGGAAGCCATACTATTTTGCTTCATCCCAGACAATCATGCTATTTGGTATTCCCTCAGAAAGTGAGTCTCATGTTACAACCCCACTTAATAATAGAATCACCGTGGTATGAAATTGCCTGTTCACTTGGCCTTCTTATCCTTGATTCCTAAATGATTATAGTGAATCTAGATTTTCCACATTTCTTCCATTTCAAATAAGCGTTAAACTTTGCCTACAGATTTGAATGTGTCTGGATTCTCTCTCAGCTGACAAAAGAACAGTTATGTCAATGTACTTGGATTGCTTTTGAAGAAAAAAAGTATCTCCTTAAGTGGTGAAATTATGAAAAAAAGAACATCTCTTGTCTTAGAGATTATAGCAAGTGGTAAATATTACTTCAGTATTGGAACATAGGTGAATTGCAGTTTATTTAATAGGATAAAAGCCTTCTTTTCTGTACTATTATCCTAAATATGGTACTCTGGAACTCCATACTGAATTGTCTTCAGTTAATACCTTATCTGAGGGCCAGAGCAATAGCACAGTGGTTAGGGTGTTTGCCCTGCATGCAGCTGACCCAGGTTCGATCCTTGGCATCACATATGATCCCCTGAGTACCTCTAGGAGTAATTCCTGAGTGTAGAGCCAGGAGTAACCCCTGGGTATCACTGGGTGTGACCCAAAAACATAAAAGAAAAAATTTTATCTGAAACTTTCTTCCTGTGTCCATATTTTGTATCTGCTAGATGCTGCTCAAACACTTTTAGAGACAGTAATATGTGTGCACGTAACATAATGCACAATGTAAAATTACACGTGCATGCATATACTATTACAGTTTATATATGCATATTGTAGATGACTAAATACATGACATTTCATTATGGCAAAGTAGTATTCTTCCCCATTTTTATTGAGATGCTGTGATTTACAGAACTCTTACTGATAGCTTTATGCATACATCATTCCAGTACACACCTTCCATCAGAATGGCCTCTTCACTTCAGAAATATTCAAAGACCTTTCCCAACCTGTCCCTCTGCCCCACAGGTAAGCTCAGTTCGGTAGGCAAACTCTTTAGTTCTGATGCCTTTGGCCATCTGTTGTTTCTTACCATTTTCTCATAGAGAGTTGTTGTTGTTGTTGTTGTTGTTGTTATTGTTGTTGTGGACATAGTGACTACTATACACATATAATGAATAAAACTAAACTCTTGAAATTCCACAAAAATGTAAATCAGTGATATTGATAAATTTTCCAAAACTTGCATTTCGTTTTACAT
This sequence comes from Cryptotis parvus, assembly GCA_021461705.1. NCBI lineage: Eukaryota > Metazoa > Chordata > Mammalia > Eulipotyphla > Soricidae > Cryptotis > Cryptotis parvus. Next base: position 21,737 of record JAJIBD010003900.1, on the reverse strand, counting down.
ATATATGTATATATACATTGTTCACCTGTCTGTATCACCTGTGCTCCCGTTGTTCATCGATTTGCTAGAGCGGGCGCCAGTAACGACTCCATTCATTGGGAATGAGGTCCATTATTGTTACTGTTTTGGCATATAGAATATACCATGAGTAGCTTGCCAGGCTCTGCCTTGGCGCTGGGTTCATCCCCTGGGTGCCCAGGGGGCAGAGCCCTGATGGGTGTAGATAATCCTGTCTCCTGTCTGCCACCTGCTGACGCAGCTGGGCACCGCAGCCATACCTGTAACACCTTGAGGGGCAGGTTATACATTGATAGTATAAATAATTTTATATTGATACATTAAAAAATTTATATAAAACTGATAAATCCTACAAATATACAGTTTAGTGAGTGTGAGAACACTTTCCACAGTATACAGTTTATAAAGAGGAAAATTAAAAAATTGAAAGAATATATATAAAATGGGCCTATAAAAGTGTGCTTTATCCTTAAGTAGCAGTTTTTTCAACCAGTATGCCCGGAGAACTGATGACTGGATAAAGAAACTGTGGTAATCTACACAATGGAATACTATGCAGCTGTCAGGAAAAATGAAGTTACGAAATTTGCCTATAAATGGATGGACATGGAAAGAATCATGTTGAGTGAAATTAGTCAGAAGGAAAGAGAGAGAGCATAGAATGACTGCATTTATTTGCATGACATAAATATACCAGGTGATCTTACCAAAAGTGGAAATTACCGCAAATGTGAGGGAGTCAGAGGTTAGGTAAGACAGAGAAGGGAACGTGTGAATAAATGTCGAAAGGGCTGATACCAACATAGAACTGAGCATTAAATACGGGCAAAAAATGCAAATGATGGCTTCTAAGTGTATGTAGTCCAACCCACAATGTGTGGGAGAAGGAGGAGAGAGAGAGGGAGAGAGAGAAGAGATAAAGAACCTGCCATTTAGGCAGGGACGTGGGAGGGGGAGGGAATTGGGGACATGGGTGGTGGTTGAGGGGCACTGGTGGAGGCGGGGTGCTGGAACACTGTGTGACCGAAATCCCCAAGCGTGAACAATGTTGTAATTGTATATCTCACGATGGTATAATAAAATGTTAAAAATAAATAAATAAATAAATAAATAAGTAGCAGTTTTTTATGTTTGAAAATATTATACTATAGATAATGCTGATTATTAAGTTAAAGTCAAAATCTATAGATGTAAAAAAGCATCTGAATAGACATAAAAAGAATATTAAAATAAATGAGAATTCATTATGCTAAGGTGTAAAACCCCTAAGCAATTTAGGAGTAAGCAAACCTTTCTAATGTAAACAGAGGACAACCGTAAGTGGCATGAGTGCGTGTCATGCGTGATGTGAAGTGTTGAGAAATTGGGGCTTTTCGAGAAGCTCCTTTCATGTTTCTTGCAAAACTGGTTTCAGGACTGTGAATTTGAGACCAGTTTCAAGACTGTGAGCTTCCTTGTCCATGAAACTTTGAATGTTTCATCTAAATCTAAATAATAATCTAGTTGGATAGAGTATTCTTAGATATTTATTTTTTTACTTATTTATGGTATATCCCAAAATTCTCATCTGACCTATAGAGTTTTCTGAATAGCTCTGCTATGATGCATATGGGGGTTCCTTTTTAGAGTAAGTCTTTTTTTTTTCTTGATCTTGCTGCTTCCGATATTCCGCCTCTGCCTTTGAGTTTAATCATTCTGATTAGAGTGTGTCTAGGATTTTTTGGGACTGTTTGCAGTGGTATCCTTCAGAACTCTTAGACCTGGGTCCTAGCACTCCTCAACTCTGAGAATTTCTAATCTGTGATTCCTTTTACTGTGATATTTCTTTGACTTGCTTCCTCAGGACTCATGATTTGAGTGCAGGCGTGGGGTTTTTGACTGTGCTCAAGGCTTATTCCTGACTCCAGGCTCAACGATCATTCCCAGTTGTACTCAGGGGACTATGCGAGGTGACAGGATAAAACGCATGTCAGCAGTGTGCAAGGCATTGCCTTACCTGCTACTGTCACTGGTCCCTGATAATTCTTTTATTGCTCTTCTTAAACTCATTCCATAGTTTTAGAGTGTCCTATTCATTTCTTTTCAGAATATTTTTCATCCTTTATGTTATGGTTAGGGACGATGGCAAAGAATCAGAGGCCAGGATGTCATTGAGGAATACTTCAAATGCAAGGAATAAATAAGAATTTTGTCTTTAAAAAAAAGCGAATGTTTTACATCTTCTGATATTTTCTAGAGTCTTTCTGCATCTCATCTTGGAGCTCATTAATTTTTCTTTAGGTGTTCTCACTCTTGTTGAAGATTTCTGCTGAGATTTTTATTTCACCTACCTTAATCTCAGTGTTTCTTCTGATTCTATTTTTTATTCTTCTCTCACAGCTTTCTGTACTTTGCTGATAGCCTGCACATGGTTTATTGGAGCTCAAGAAACCATGGTGTAAGCATTTGTGTTCTGAGGGTCACAGAGCTGAGGGTCACAGTTCTGAGGGTCACTGGTGCAGCCTTTTATGCTTTATCCCCACTCATGGAGCCTGGTGGACTTCTCTGGCCTTTTCCCTTGTGCCTGATCTGATACGAGGGTGATTCTTTGTAGTTCATTATGTTAGGGACCTCCGAGGAAATAGGCTGAGTGCTGCACTTTTCATCTCCTTCTGGCCCTCACCTGGTGACAGGTGGAAAAAAGTGTGCAATATTGAGTTAAATGAAGTACATCTCTGTGTGTACACAGAAGCAGCCTCATGGCGCAGGGTACAAGTAGCAGCTAGTGAGGTTACTTCTGGACTTGGTCACCCTCACTTGGTGAGGGCCAGTCAGACCGTGTCATTTCAAAAGTGATCATAAATCCTACTTTAATCATTTAGCATTGCATGGCGTCCCACCCATCAGCCCTGGATCTTTGCATTTTGGGATTCCTCTACTCTGTATAAGCCATTTGCATATCTTTAGGCCAGAGCTTTATGCCAAAGAGATCTTTTCTTGTGGAAACATGAAAGAAGCATTGGGGTAGGTACTTGTCCATTTAATTCTAATAATTCCTGGAATTTCATCATATTTTTCACTATAAGTGCAGTGCAATCTAGATTGAATATAGTTCCTTTTTCCTCAAGGTCCCACCATAAGACTGGATGGTACCAGGAGAGTCCACCCTAGCTATGATATGGGACTACCCCCTAGGGAAATTAGCTCTACAAGATCAAAGGAGAGGTCATACTAACTTGTCCTAAGACAAGCCTGTAAGGCTTCCCAGTAAATAAAGAGCTGGAGGTCTTAAAAATTGCCCTGGAGCAGAGTAGACCCATCAAAGGACCTGTGGGGTGGAGATGTCAATCTAATATGGTGAACATAGTTTGAATTATATGTCATGATTCTCCTCATGAAAATACACCCTATTGCTATTATATCTCAGGTATAGTTCTTAATGCCAGCCCCTCTCTGTGGTGTTTGCATAAGAAGCTGGTGAGGGAGGAAAGGGCAAGAACTCACATTAGCATCTTTTAAGCTTGAGCCCAAGGTGTGCCTCACATGGGATTTGCTTCTAAAAGCTGCTTTTGCAATCCTTGGGAAAATGAAGATGGGAGCCATCACCTTTCCCAACTTCAAACTGTACTACAAAGCAGTAGTAATTAAAACAGCATGGTAGGGACCAGAGCGATAGTCCAGTGGGTAGGGCGTTTGCCTTGCATGCAGCCGACCTGGGTTCAATCCACGGCATCCCATATGGACTCCACGCAGTGCCAGGAGTAATTCCTGAGCAAAGAGCCAGCAGTAACCTCTGAGCATTGCTGGGTGTGACCCAAAACAAACAAAAAAAAGTAAAAAAATGTTGAAAACAGTGTGGTATTGGAATAAAAACAGACCTGTGGACCTATGGAATAGAGTTGAGTATCCTGATATTCATTCTCAAAAACGTGATCATTTAATCTTTGATAAAGGTGCAAAGAGTCCTAAATGGAGCAAGGAAAGCCTCTTCAACAAGTGGTGCTGGGAAAACTGGGCAGCGACACGTAAAAAAATGAATTTGGACCTCTGTGTAAAACCATGCACAAAAATTAGATCAAAATGGATTAAAGATCTCAATATCAGACCTGAATCCATAAAGTACATTGAAGAAAATATAGGAAAAACCCTCCATAACATTGAAGCTAAAGGCATCTATAAAGGTGAAATGCCGCTAACAAAGTAGCTAGAAGAAAAGATAAACATATGGGACTACATGAAACTTGTCTTTGACCAAGATACAAAGACAGTCCACAGAATGAGAAAGAATATTCACCCAATACCCATCTGGTAAGGGGTTAATATCCAGGATATATCAGGCACTGGTAGAACTTTACAAGAAGAAAACAGCCAACCTCATTAAAAAATGGGGAGAAGAAATGAACAGAAACTTCGACAAGGAAGAAGTTCGAATGGCCAAAAGACATATGAAAAAATGTCATCATCATTCATCATCAGAGAGATGCAAATCAAAAGAATAAAGAGATATCTCACACCACAGAGACTGGCACATATCCAAAAGAGCAAAAAAGCCTTTCAACTTTTCTAACTATATGGTAATATAAGGGATATAGATAATAGTATGAGTTTAAGTTATGATTTAATAATTAAATTTGATAGATGCATTTATCTCTAAATTTTTAGGAGCCTTGTGGGACTCAACAATATTCGGCTCCATCAGGTTCCCTGATCACGCTTGGGGGTGTCAACAACTGATGAACAAAAGCCACAAGTCCAGTCCACATGCTTTTTACTTCTACCAACTTCCTCCATACCAACAACTAAATACACTCTGCCACCACCACACCAGCCGGCTGGCTCATACAGGTCCAGAGCTCAGACACACACACACACACACACACACACACACACACACACACACACACACACACACACACACACACACACACCCCTTATGCGCCTCTTGACTAAGCTGCTTTTGTAGTCCCAGCATGACAAGCAAAGTTTCTGACTTTCCTCCGGGCAGGACAGGGGGTAACCAAAGTTCAAAAGCAACTTTTTTAAAAAATATTTTATTATACCACTGTGAGATATACAATTAAAAATAGTTAAATAAGTTATTAGTATCCTTGTTTCCTGGAGTTTATCAATCATGATTGTATTTTGTTAAAATATTTAAGATTATGTTTCTAATCTTATTTGTATATTTAAATTGATAGGAAATTGAATGTGAGGAAATTAGAATAAATATTTTAAGATATTTTAGTTTAGAGTAACTCTAGAGTAATCTTATTTTTCAATTGGTATAAAAAGTCACTGAATAGGTGGCAGTACAGCCAGTAGGATGCTTTCCTTGTGGGCAGCCAACAGGGTTCAATCCTTTGAACCCTGCATATGGTCCCCTGGAGCTCTGCCTGGAGTGATACCTGAGCACAGAGCCAAGATTAAACCATAAGCACCACCTGGTGTGGCCCCAAAACAAAAACAAAACAAAAAAACAAATTTGTATAAAAACTAAAATTAGATTTAATTTCTTTCTTTTTTTTTTTAGATTTAATTTCTTTCAATGTTCGCAAATCACCTTATATTTTCTACTGTATTTTCATCAAGGATTCTTTTAAATACTACAAATTATGCCTACCTCTTTTGATAAATTTTTTACTATTGTGTAAAAGCACCAAAATCAAGATATAGAACTGTCGGGGCACCACTGGGGTCCCCAACAGTGCCTGGGAGTGAGTTGCCTTTTACCTCCAAAGCCGGGCGGGCAATGGATGAAGACTCAGGAATCCGATGCAGTTTTAAAATGCTTTACTTATCACAGGTTTAGGCATACAAATCAGCAATAGGAAAAACTCTGTGCTTAGGATTCCCAGCTAGAACCCCAGCCACATGTAGGCCAAGACGGCGGCCACCATGTGTTAAGGCCCTGTAAAGAGGAGACAAAGACAAAAACTTTCAAGAAGGGTGCGAGCCCAAAAAGAGAGCCCAAAAGAGAGAGAGAGCCAGAGAGGAAGCAGCCTAGTTTTATACCCCTGCAACTCAGACCTCCCACTATTATGGGAAGCAGGGAGGGTCAAATGCCCTCAGGTAATTTCTCCCAGCACCTCACCTAGGCCCTTTTAGATGCTAATGTTTTCAGCCAAGATCTGCCTGGAAATGCCTTTATAGGGTAGAGAAGGGGGTTTCTGAGATGGCATGCCTCTGTACCAAAGACTAAACTGCCAGTTAAATATTTCTCCAAGCCTTCACAAGAGTCTCGTCTACTTCATGGTAGTTTTGTATTTTAGTTGCCTTTGAGTATATCAGGGGAGCCATGCTTGCTTGCTTGGAGGCAAACAGCATTTCTCTCTGGGATAATTACTTAGAGATCCAACGTGGCCAGGCAAATATGCTGGTAAGATCTAGCTAGTCCCACAATGATTGTGGTAGCTTGAGAGAATATTTATACCAGCCAGTACAGAATGCATGGTGAGATAAACTGCCACATTTAAACTACCCCCTATCTACAAAGTGATCTGTAGGAGGCAATCCAGGGCAGATGCAGAGGCTTAGGAGTCTTGCAACATAGAACAGTTCCATTAGGCTAAAAATCCTTTATACTTATTTGGAGTCAAATCCAGTACACACATCTGAGCTTCTAGTTTCTACTCTGCCCCTGTGGTTTTGTTCTTGCGAGAATATCACAAATATGGAGATATGCCTTTGGAATCTGGCTCCTGTTGCTTAGGATATTGTATTTGTGAATCATCCAAATTGTTCTGTGTTTCTACTTCATTTATTATCTCTTGGTAATAATATGTTGTATATATAAGTCACAGAAAATTAATACTTTTTAGCAGATATCTGATACAGGTTTTACTTTGTTAAATTGTTTACTTTATGAATTTTGCTTTTTTTTGCTCAGGGTCAATGTGTGGAGCCAGGGATTTGAATGTGGGTTGGTGAGATGCAAGGCAAGGATCTGAACTTCTGTGCTATCTCTCTGGCCTAATCACTTAATCACTTGATATCCCGCTATTCATCGATTTCCTCGAGTGGGCGCCAGTAATATTTCCATTTGACCCTGTCACATACCAGTGTAGCCCAATGGCATCTGATTGCTTCAGGAGTACAAAGATCCTCAAACCGTTCATTCAGGGCCTTGACAAAGAAGTCTGACCATCTTTATTTTTCTTTTTGGGTCACACCTGGCAATGCTCAGGGGTTACTCCTGGCTCTGCACTCAGGAATTACTCCTGGAGGTGCTTAGGAGACCACATGGGATGCCGGGCATCGAACCCAAGTTGGCTGTGGGCGGCCACGTGATCTTTTGACATCCCAGGGGATCCAGTCGGTATTGGCTCTAGTCCAGCGGTCCTCTCCAAATCATATTACATGTCCAGCCCATCTGATTTTCTATGCCTTGGCAAACGAGACAGCGTCCCTGACTCTGAAACAGCGACAGAGGTCGGAGTTCTGGATTCCTTCTTTCACTTGAGTGAGGCGTGATATTCCAAGCATAGCTCTTTCAATTCCTCTTTGGGAAACCCGAATAGCATTCTCATCCTGCTTTCTTAGGGCCCAGATTTCTGAGGTGTATGTGAATGCAGGGGTAACAATGGAGTTGAAGAGATGTGCCCAGAGCCAGAGGTTCTTTGTCTTTTTTAGCTATTTAGTCGATGCTTTTGAAGGCATTCCATGCTGCTCTCTTCCTCCTGCGTATCTCAGGTTTTCGGTCGTTCATCATTTTGGGTTCTCGACCTAGGTACACATAACTGCTGCATTCAGAGATGTTTGTTCCATTCAGAGTGAATGGGGCCTCTGGAACTAGTCATTTTTCATGAACATAGTTTTGCTGAGATTTGTAGACCTATCTTTCCACATTCTCGGTCAAAGTCAGCCAGCATTTGTGCCACTTGGCTAATGTTTGGTGCTATTAGAACGATGTCATCAGCGAAGCGGAGGTGATGTTGTTCCTGACCGTCTATCTTCACTCCCATTCCTTCCCATTGTAATTGTCGCATGATGTTCTCGGGGAGGGGAGGTGGTACTGAAGAGTTTTGGTGAAATGGTATCACCCTGCTGAACCCCTCTTTTGACATCAATGATTACTTCCTTGTAGAATGGTGAGATCCTGGTGGTGAATCCATAATACAGCTCACGAAGGATCTTGATGTATTGGGTTTGAACGCCCTGTTTGGCTAGGGCTTTGATGACTGTTTCAGTTTCCACAGAATCAAAGACTTTCTTAAAATCAATGAACGTGAGACAGAGTGGTATCTTGAACTCCCTACACACTTCAATGGGCTTGGTTACCGTGAGAAGATATGGTTGATTGTGCTGAATCCTTTTTGGGATCCTTTTCTGGCCTAATACTAAAATTAAACTAAGACTTTATGTAAAATCTTAAAATCCTGGCACTTTTGGTAGGTCCTATTGGTATTATTTTCTTTATTTGACACTAGAAAAGTATTTTATTGTTCCTTTGGTAACATGCTTACAATAGTTTTAAAATTACAGGTTTTATGTCCCAAGTTATTGCACTTTCAGTACCACCAAAGTGTCTTTGACCGACCTCTTCCAGTGTTCTGTGTTCCACTTAATCCATCCGAGTGGTTTGTGTTTCATGAGGTTTAAGTTGGTTTGAGGATTTGTGTTTGAATTTGTTTGTGTATAGTTTTTATGGGGTTCATTGGAAATATGGTAGGTTAATCTAATAAGACTCTTCCAAGCTTTTTCTAATGGACTTGGTCCATTTTGTGTTTCTTCAAGGAACTTATGTGAACTTACTGTTCTGAATAATTAACCCTTCATTAATTAACCCATAAGTAAGCCGTTATGAAGGGTTAGACCTTCATAACGGCTTACTTATCTTTTGTTCTGAATTTTTTATGATCTGATACTAATATTTGACTTTTTTACTTTTTATTAGTGTTTGCATAGTATCACTTTTCCATCATTTTATTTCAAACTCACTTATGTCTTTATTACAAATGAATTTTTGGTATGTCACATACACTTTGATTTTAAAATTTTAGTTCCCTCTGATGAACTGAATATTAAATTGGCAAAATTTTAATGTATACATCTCATTTAATTATTAATCTGACTGGCTTTAAAATCACAATATTATTGGCTATTTATTTTGAAATTTTTAATTTTTACTTTACTTTTTTCTTCATGTTGATGTATTTTTCTTTCAAAATTTATTTTTTATTTTTCTAGATTTTATACACAAAAAATTAGTCAGAGTTTATCTTTACTTAAATACCACCATACCACCACATGTAATATAAGAAGTCAGCACTATTTTCCTAATTTTATTCTCATTACTTTTACATTAATGCTCTACATTCAGTATTTACATGTTATAAATACAATGTATTGTTAATACTTTTGTTTTAGTTATTTATTAAAGCAATAAAATAATGAAAGATAATTCATTTTTAGATTTCTTTTATTTTATTTTCCTAATTATTTCTTGAATTTTTCTTTTATTAAGGAGTTGTGATTTACAATGTATCTTATAGTTGCATTTTAGAAATAAAATAATTCAACACTGGTCCCTCCAACTCTGTCACCTTCCCTGAACTAGTGTTCCCAGATTCACCCATCCTAATCCCCACACCATCCCCTCCTGTCAACTTGCCAAAGTTTCAGTGGCTGCTGCTTAGATCTCATGTTTTCAGTTCTGTTGAATTTGTATTTTGGGTACATGGCTCTATCCCTCACTCATTTCACTGATATAACTGAAGCCCTGATGCCTGTTGACTCATTATTTCTTATTTTCTTCTTCCTCGCTTGATGTATTTCCTTCTCTGACTGTCTCCTTTCTAAACACTGGGGGCAATGATGATTTAAACATTTCCCTTTTACTACAATATATGTCCTCATCCAGTATTCTGTATTCCACAGAAAAATGTGATCATCCTGTGTTTGTCTTTCTTCTTCTGGCTTACTTCACTCAATATGATATCTTCCAGTTCTAACCATGTTGCAGCAAATTGTGTGATTTCATTGTTCCTTGCAGCTGCATAGTATTCCATTGTGTACATCTTCATATGCATCTTCATATGAGGTAACGACAGAGGCCCAGTCATCTGTTGTTCTTGGGCAACTAGATTGATTCCATATCTTAGCTATTGTACTGAGTGCAGGAATGAATATTTTTGTGTATATGTCCTTTTGGGAGAGTGATTTTATGTCCTGGGTATAGATGACCTACAGTGGGATTTCTGGGTGATGTGGTAGTCCCAGTCTAAGTATACTGAGAACTCCATACTTTTATCCATAGGGGTTGTAGTAGACAACATTTCCACAGGAGTGGATAAGAACTTCCTTTTTTTCCACCACATACTTGCCAACACAGATTGTTCCTACTGTTTATAAAATGTGCCATTCTCACTGGTGTGAGAAGGTACCTCATTGTCATCTCGATTTGAATTTCTCTCATGATAAGTGTTACTGTGCATTTTTTCATGTGCCTACAGGCCATCTGCCTGTCTTCCTCTGAGAAATGTCTACACATTTCCTCTCCATTTGTTGATAGGGTTTTTGAATTTTTATTTTTTGATCTTTGTGAATACTTTATATATACCGGATATCAAACCTTTATCTGATATGTTAAATGCAAATATATTTTCCCATTCAGCTAGCTGCCTTACAGATTTGGCCCATGTTTTTTGTTGTTTTTGTTTTGCATTTTTGTGCCACACAAAAGCTCCTTAACTTTCGTAGGCCCTTTTGTTTATTTTTTTTTTATTTTTGTTGTCTTTGCCAGTGATATCAGATCACTAAAAGGCAAATTTGAGGTCTAAATCTTGAAGTGTTCTGTAATATTTTCTTCAATGTTCTTTATAGTTTCATTTCGGATCTCAAGGTCTTTGAATTGACTTTTTGGATGTATAGTTATCCAATTTCCCAGCATCATTTGTTGAAGAGGTTATCTTTACTCCATTTCATGTCCTTAGCTTCTATATATCGAAATTTAACTGCTCATATATAATGGGTTTGTCATAGGTTGTTTGATTCTGACCCTTTGATTGGATCATATCAATGCATCAGAATTATGTTTCTGTATTCTGAATGCATATATTTTTGTACCAAAGTTTATATGTTGATATTTTTCATTTGCCAAAATCTGACCAATTTACTTATCTTATTTAACAATTATTAGAGGGTTTCCTGTTTTGTAATCATGTTCATATTAGAAGATAATAGTTATTATCCTTTGCAGTTTTAAAAAGTAAAGCATTCTTTATTTTCCCAAGTTGTTTTTTTCTTTTATAGAGGCATTGGTCTGTTTTTTATTATTTTTTTATTTTTTTAAATTAATTTATTTGATCACTTGATCACTTGATATCCTGTTATTCGTTGATTTGCTCGGCGGGCACCAGTAATATTTCCATTTGACCTATCACATGCCAGTGTAGCCCAATGGCATCTGGTTGCTTCAGGAATACGAAGAGCCTCAAACTGGTCATTCAGGGTCTTGGCAAGGAAGTCTGACCATCTTTTAGGTGGGTGGCCACGTGATCTTTTGACATCCCGTGGGATCCAGTCAGTAATGGCTCTAGTCCATCGGTCATCTCCAAATCGCATTACATGTCCGGCCCATCTGATTTTCGATGCCTTGGCAAATGAGACAGCGTCCCTGACTCTGGGACAGCGAAGGAGGTCGGAGCTCGGATTCCTTCTTTTGCTTGAGTGAGGCGTGATATTCCAAGCATAGCTCTTTCGATTCCTCTTTGGTAGACCCGAATAGCATGCTCATTCTTTGGCACTTACAAAACTGTTCATGTTTGGGTTTTAAGCCATACAGTGTTCCACTGTATGGCTCTCTCCCATACATAAAATAGATCTGTTTTTAGTATCACTTTTTGATCTTCTTCCAGGTTATTCCATGTATGGTATTGTGTTAGTGCATGTATAAGGAGTTTGGTCTATGTTTACATTTATTCAGCAACAAGAATCCAGAATCTCAGTTGGTCTCACTTTGACTTGAGAAGAATGACAGGATAAGGCTGGAGGATAGTTCAATCCCCAGCATCCCATATGGTTCCCCAAGCATTGCCAGGAGTAATTCCTGAATGCAGAGTCAGGAGTATTCCTTGAGCATCACCAGGTGTGAATACCCCCTCCTGAAATGAATGTCAGGAAATCAGAGAAGCCCGAGAATAGCAGATGTCTTGTCAAATAGTGTAGAGTCCATTTTGTTCCTATAGCCATGGTTGAACTCAGTCTTTTCCCTAAAGCCATAGAACTTGTTTCACTCCAGCCATGTGTCTTTGAGAAGAATTTAGTGCTTTTGATACATTAATGCCCTCTCAGACTATGTGCACCTGAGAACTTAGTTTATTCCAGAACCTAGGAAAGAGCAGATTGTAAAGTATAGAGTTTTTCTCAGACAGTTGTGCTAATGCTGTTCTAGAACTTTTAGAAACTTGCAAGAGTACTTATTACTAAGTTTTCCCTCTATATCATTTCTACATTTTAACATGTTCTTCTTGTCTTTTTCCACCTCAAGGGGTGCTACATCCATTGTGTACAGATGCAAACAGAAGGGGACCCAGAAGCCTTATGCTCTCAAAGTGTTAAAGAAAACAGTAAGTTTATTTTGTTATATTATGGCATTTCTAAGGATACTTTGATGTGCAGAAGCCGAATGTCCAATACGAAGGACAAAGGGGCCAGAGCACATTTAGGTGCAGCTTGCTTGATTTCATCTGTTTATGAAAGCACAGCAATGAATGGTAACTTGCTGTGAACTATGAGTCTGGAAAGGTGGCTGGGTTTCAGGTTGAGAGTGCTTATAGGAAATGGACATGCAAAAGAAAAACATTTAGGGCTGGTGGGTGGATTTTCTATCATACATCAGTCATGTGTTTGAGCACATGTATGTATTATTTCTAATCATATGTATGTATTATTTCTAATGATTCTAAAAAGCTTAGCTGTACCCATTGTCCTAATGTCCAGCAAGCTGGCTATTTTTACCTGCCTAAGTGAAACATGAATAGGTAGTTTAGTAAAAGTACTCATCCCTTTCTAATTTGCATAGACTTTCAAATACTGGGTTTGCAAGAATCAGATCAATTGGACAAATGCTAATGCTTCTGGGGTGCAGCTTAACACCTAAGACTGGTATTGAACAGAAAGAGGGATTTTACTTTCAGAAGGCCTTTTTGCCTTTATTTGTTCATGTTAGAAAGATCAAAGGACATTAGGTCTATCTTTCAGTGAGTGAAAAATGCAGCAGGTAAAGAGTTTAGGTAGAAATATCAGCTCTAATAGGAGAAAGCCCATGCCCAAGAGTCCATGTCTTTGCATCGTCTAATTTGCACTTTCTGTTCTTCTCTTCCAAAACCATAGGAAAATTTCATAAACTATTGGAGTATCCTCCATTCCCCAGCTTCATGTGAAAAAGATTTGTGTATATTTGCTTCTGAAAACCTAGTGTGTAGCACACTGGGCAGTACCATACATTTGGAATCATTTAACTCAAGTCATAATTTTTAACCAAGAGACTTTTCCCTTAAAGGCTGATTACTATCACAGGCTGTTCTTTATTGTATAAAAGAAGGACATTTTAGAATATCATTTAATGAAAGGGGGACTAATAATGCAGGGACATTAGTTGAGTTGAAGAATGACATTTTGGAACTATCTTCTAGAATTTATGACTGTAGCAAGTTAGTAAAGAAAAGTTAGTAAGGATTGAAGGAGGTAATAATTTAAATTGATACTAATAAATTCTATTCTGGGTACCTTCTTTGTTATCAGTTTATTTCAGAATGTAGAGTACTTTGCTTTGGTAAGTTTTACTTTTCTAAATTAAATTTTTTTTTTGTTTTGGGCCACATTTGGCTGTGCTCTAGCTCACTTCTGGCAGTGATCAGGGGAGCAGATGTGTGTTTCAGGGATTGAATAGGGTCAGCTGGATGCAAGGTGATCACTTTAACACTTGTGCTATCTCTCTGACCCTAAAATAAATGTTTTACAATGATATGAATTGAGGCTGAGCAAAAGATTCATGAAGCAAATTAATCTATTAAAAATATATTTTTATAAAAAATAAATGGTGCATTTTAAAAGTCAATATGCATGACATATTTTAAAATTTGATTCTATCCTTCCTTTCTTTTTGGTCAGGAAAAATTGTCAGTAAAATTTGAGTAATTTTTTTTCAAAGTTGAGGAAACTTTAAAGGAAAATACAGACAAATCAACACTTAGAAATGATTTATGAAGTTCAGAGTTCCAAAGGAACAAGGGCTGATGAAGAGATTACCGGTTTGCATCAGAAAATCTTGGATGAATGTAAATAAGAAGTAGGTGAAGACATTGTTTTGCTTCATGCCACTTATTCCTGGGGAATGTACAGTGCTGGTTTTCCTCTGCTGTCTTCTTGTCACCTCTTTTGTGGAAACAGCTTCCTTAGAAGACAGACAGGGTAAAATGAAGAGGAAAGCAAATGTCAGATGGAATGACTGAGCGAACTGTAAGGCAGATGTTGTCAAACACAGCGACTGCTGTTACTGCTGTACCAAATAGAGAAACCCCTACAAAAAACCTCAGCTTTGAACATGAATTTGATAGAATCCCCATTAATCCCTTGTGGAATAAACCATGCATAGAAATGTGTAAGCTTAAGATCTCATGGGCAGGGCCTCAAAGACTGATCACCCCCCATTGTGTAGTTCCTTGTAGGTTATGAGACAGAGACTTATTTCATCTAAATGAAGGGAATGAAATGGTAAGAATCAATTTTGAAAAAATATGGAATTTAGGGAACATATTTTCCTAGCAAATTTTGTTAAGGTCCATTCTTGAGGGTTTCAGAACATTTGAGCTGTATCCTCCATCAGTTAGAATAAGATGCATAAAATCAACCAAAAGCAGACAAAGATGCCACAAAAAAACGGAAAACTACAGGCCAATCTCCCTGATGAACACAGATGCTAAGATCTTCAACAAAATACTAACAAACAGAATCCAAAGACTCATCAAAAAGATCATACATCATGACCAAGTAGGATTCATCCTGGGAATGCAAGGATGGTTCAACATTCGCAAATCAATCAACATAATACATCACATCAGTAAGAGAAAAAATAAAAACCATATGGTCCTATCGATAGATGCAGAAAAAGCATTTGACAAGATCCAGCACCCTTTCATGATTAAAATCCTCCAGAAAATGGGAATTGAAGGAAGCTTCCTCAAGATAGTCAAAGCCATCTACCAAAAGCCCACAGCGAGTATCATTCTCAATGGGGGAAAAATTGAAAGCCTTCCCCTTAAGATCAGGAACACGACAAGGTTGCCCTCTCTCACCTCTTTTATTCAATATAGTACTGGAGGTACTCCGCCATAGCAATCAGAGAAGAAAAGGACATTAAAGGGCACCCAGATAGGCAAGGAATAAATCAAGCTATCATTATTTGCAGATGACATGATATTATACCTAGAGAACCCTAAACTCTCGACCCAAAAACTCTTAGAAACAATAGATATGTATAGTAGAGTGGCAGGGTACAAAATCAATACCCAAAAGTCGGTGGCTTTCCTATACACAAATAACGAAAGAGAAGAAAGGGATATTAAGAAATCGATTCCATTCACAATTTTGCCACAGAAAATCAAATACCTAGGAATCAGCTTAACCAAGTGTGTAAAGGACCGATCTTTTCTTTTTTTAAATTTGTTTTATATCACTGTGAGATATACAATTACAAAGGTGTTCATAATTGGTTCTCGGTAATACAGTGTTCCAGCACCTATCCCTCCACCAGTGCCCCATTCTCACCACCAATGTCCACACACTCCCTCCCACATACCCACAGGCTGCCTGTATAACAGGCACCCCCTTTTTTCCTCTCTTTCTCTCTCTCTGTCTCTGTATCATTCTCCCTCTTCTTTCACACATTGCAGGCTGCTCTGCGGACATTTAGGGTTTATCTTGTAAGTCTCTTTGTGTATATTCAATCGTGAGTTCTGGTTTGACATTACTACCATTTCCCACATTTAGTAAAACACTGGCATATATTTATATCCCATTAATGAATGCAGTCATTCTATATCTGTCTTTTTCCTTCTGACTAATTTCATTCAGCCTGATAGTCTCCATGTCCATCCATTTGTGGGTAAATTTCATAATTTTGTCTTTTCTGACAGCTGCATAGTATTTCATGGTGTAGATGTACCACAGTTTCTTTTTTTTTCATTTTTTTAAAATTTTTTATTATACCACCGTGAGACATACAATTACAAAGGTGTTCATAATTGGTTTTTGGTAATACAGTATTCCAGCACCCATCCCTCCACCAGTGCCCCATTTTCACCACCATTGTACCCTACCCCTCCCGCCCACCCCCCCCAGGCTGCCTCAATAGCAGGTACCCCCATTTCCTCTCTTTCTTTCTCTGTCTCTCTCTATCTCTGCATCTCTATCCCTCTTATTTTACTCATTGTGGCTAGCCCTGCAGATATTTAGAGTTTATCACATAAGTCTCTTTGTGTATATTCAATGGTGAGTTTTAATCTGCCATTACCATTTCCCCACATTTAGTAAAGCATTGCTATCTATTTATATCCTATTAATGAATGCAATCATTCTATATCTGTCCTTTTCCTTCTGACTAATTTCAATCAGCATGTGTCCATCCATTTGCAGGTAAATTTCATAATTTCGTCTTTTCTGACAGCTGCATAGTATACCATAGTGTAGATGAACCACAGTTTCTTTAGCCAGTCCTCTGTTCTCGGGCATTGAGGTTGTTTCCAGATTCTAGCTATAGTGAATAGCGCAGAGATGAACAAAGAAGTACAGATAGTTTTTCTGCTATGTGTTTTTCGGTCTCTCAGGTATATTCCCAGGAGTGCTATTGCTGGACCAAATGGGAGCTCAATGTCTAGTTTTTGGAGGAATGCCCATATTGTTTTCCAAAAGGGCTGGACCAGTCGGCACTCCCACCAACAGTGGATGAGAGTCCCTTTTTCCCCACATCCATGCCAGCACCGGTTGTTTTTGCTGTTTTGGATGTGTGCCAGTCTCTGTGGTGTGAGATGGTACCTCATTGTTGTTTTGATTTGCATCTCCTGATGATTAAAGATGAAGAGCACTTTTTCATATGCCTTTTGGCCATTCGAATTTCTTCTTTTTTTGGAAGCTTCTGTTCATTTCTTTTCCCCATTTTTTGATGGGGTTGGCTGTTTTTTTTCTTGTGAAGTGCTACCAGTGCCTGATATACCCTGGATATTAACCCCTTGTCAGATGGGTATTGGGTGAATATCCTTTCCCACTCTGTGGATTGTCTTTGTATCTTGTTCACCATTTCTTTTGAGGTGCAGAAGCGTTCCAATTTTATATAATCCCATTTGTTTATCTTTGCTTCCATTTGTTTGGTCAGTGGTGTGTCCTCTTTAAAGATACTTTTTAGTTTCGATGTCATAGAGCGTTTCTCCTATCTTTTCTTCGATGTACCTTATAGATTCATGTCTGATGTTGAGATCTATAATCCATTTTGATCTGACTTTTGTGCATAGCGTTAGAAGGAGGTCTAAGTTCATTTCTTTACACGTAGCTGCCCAGTTTTCCCAGCATCATTTGTTGAAGAGGCTTTCTTTGCTCCACTTAATATTTTTTGCTCCTTTATCGAAGATTAAGTGGTTGTATATTTGAGAGTGTGTTTCAGGATATTCAGTTCTATTCCATAGGTCTACAGGTCTGTCTCTATACCAATACCACACTGTCTTAATTACAACTGCTCTGTAGTAGAGCTTGAGGTTGGGGAAAGTGATACCTCCCATCTTCTTTTTCCCAAGGATTGCTTTAGCTATTTGTGGGGGTTCATCATTCCATACAAATTTCAGGAGTGTTTGTTCAATTTCTTTGAAGAACATCATGGGTATCTTTATAGGGACCACATTGAATCTGTATAAAGCTCTAGGGAGTATTACCATTTTGATAATGTTAATCCTTCCAATCCTTGAGCAGGGAATGTGTCTCCATTTCCTCAGGTCCTCTTTTATTTCCTGAAGTACCGTTTTGTAGTTTTCTTTGTAGAGATCCTTTACATTCTTTGTCAAACTGATTCCTAGGTATTTGATTTTCCGGCGCAATTGTGAATGGGATAGTTTCTTTAATGTGCCTTTCTTCTCTTTCGCTGTTTGCATATAGGAAGGCCATTGACTTTTGGGTATTGATTTTGTACCCTGCCACTCTACTATAGGAATATATTATTTCTAGGAGCCTCTTGGTAGAGAGTTTCGGGTTTTCCAGGTATAATATCATGTCATCTGCAGATAGTGACAACTTGGCTTCTTCCCTTCCTATCTGGATGCCCTTAATGTCTTTTTTCTTCCCTTATTGCTATGGCAAGTACTTCCAATACTATATTGAATAGAAGCGGTGAGAGTGGGCAGCCTTGTCTTGTCCCTGATCTTAAGGGGAAGGCTTTCAGTTTTTTCCCCATTGAGAATGATGCTTGCTGTGGGCTTATAGTAGATGGCCTGGATTATATTGAGGAAGGTTTCTTCAGTCCCCATTTTATGGAGAGCTTTCATCATGAACGGCTGTTGAATCTTGTCAAATGCCTTCTCTGCATCTATTGATATGATCATATGGTTTTTATTTTTCTTTTTTTGATATGATGTACTATGTTGATTGACTTGCGGATGTTGAACCATTCTTGCATTCCCGGGATGAATCCCACTTGGTCATGGTGTATAATCTTTTTGATGACTCTTTGGATTTTATTTGCTAGTATTTTGTTGAAGATCTTAGCATTTGTATTCATCAGGGGAGATTGGTCTGTAGTTTTCCTTTTTTGTGACATGTCTGTCTGCTTTGGGTATCAGGGTGATATGTGCCTTGTAAAAAGCTATTTGGGAGTGTTTCTGTTTCTTCCAATTTGCCGGAAGAGCTTGAAGAGAATTGGGAGTAGGTCCTCTTTAAAGGTTTTGTAGAATTCACTGGTGAATCCATCTGAATCCATCTGGACCTGGGCTTTTGTGTTTGGGGAGACTTTTGATTACCGATTCTATTTCCTCGGTGGAGATAGGTTTGTTGAGGTATTCCAAATCTTCTTGTTGCAGACTTGGGAAGCTATAGGAATTCAGGAATTTGTCCATTTCTTCTAGGTTCTCTTGTTTCGTGGCATACAGGCTCTCATAGTAATCTCTGATGATCTTTTGAATTTCTGTCATTTCTGTTGTGATGTCCCTGTTTTCATTTCTGATTCTATTTATTTGGATTCTCTCTTTTTCCTTTTCTTACAAGTCTTGCAAGTAGTTTGTCAATCTTGTTTATTTTTTTTCAAAGAACCAGCTTTCGGTTTTTGTTGATCTTCTGGATTGTTTTTTGACATTCCATCTCATTGATTTCTGCTCTAAGTTTTATTATTTCTTTCTTTCTGCTTGGGTTGGGCTCCTTTTTGTTGATCACTCTCTAAGATCTTAAGTTGTGAAGTCAGACTGTTTGTGATGACCTTTTCTTCTTCTGATGAATGCTTGAAGTGCTATGAACTTGCCTCTTAACACTGCTTTTGCTGTATCCCTCAAGTTCTGGTAATTCATGTCTTCAGTCTCATTTGTTTACAGGAATCTTTGGATTTCCTCTTTGATTTCTTTTATGACTTGCTGGTTGTTCAGCAGTGAGCTGTTTAGTTTCCAGGTACTTGGTATTGGTCTCCATTTTTTGTGTACAATTAACTTCTATTTTCAGTGCATCATGGTTTGAAAAAAATAGTTGGCACAATTTCTATCTTCTTGATTTTATGGAGGTATGATTTATGGCTCAGCATGTGATCTATTTTGGAGTATGTTCCATGTGCACTGGAGAAGAAAGTGTATTCAGCTTTTTGGGGATGAAATGCCCTATATATGTCTACCAGCCCTTTTTTTTCTTCCATCTCTTCTTTTAGGGCCAGTATTTCCTTGGTAAGTTTCAATCTTGTTGATCTATCCAGGGTTGATAGAGCAGTGTTGAAGTCTCCAACTACAATTGTGTTGCTGTCACTGTCTTCTTTGAAGTCTATTAGTAGTTGTTTTAGGTACTTTGTTGGCCCCTCGTTGGGTGCATATATATTTAATAGCGTGATTTCTTCCTGATAAATGCATCCCTTGACTATTAAGAAGTGACCTCACTGTCACTTCTGACCTTCTTCAGCCTGAAGTTTATGTTGTTGGATACCAGTATGGCTACTCCAGCCCTTTTGGGTGGGTTGCTTGAGTGAAGGATTGTTTTCCAGTCTTTTATTTTGAGCCTGTCTTTGCTCCGATTGTTCAGGTGTGCTTCTTGAAGGCATCAGAATGTCGGATTCAATTTTTTGATCCATTTTGCCACTCTGTATCTATTAACTGGTGCATTTAGACCATTGACATTGAGAGAGATTATTGTCATGGGATTTTGTGCCATCTTTCTGTATAGGTTGCTTGTTCTTTTGGGTTATGTCTCATCTTAGAGTAGATCTTTCAGTCCTTCTTTTTAAGGTTGGTTTTGATTTTACAAAGTTCCTTAGCTGTTGTTTATCCAAGAAGTTGTATATATATATCCTTCAAATGTGAGTGAGCGTTAAGCCGGAGAATGAATTCTTGCTGAGGCCTTCATTTCATTGAGTTTTTTTACTATATCCCACCACTCCCTTCCAGCTTGGAGGGTGTCTTCTGAGAAGTCTGCTGAAAGTCGAATGGATGCTCCTTTGTATACAATTTTCTTCTTTGATCTTGCTGCCTGAATAATTATTTCTCTGTCTATGGCATCCATTACTTTGACTAGGATATGTCTTGGGGTCTTTCTATTGGGGTCTCTTCTTGCTGGTACGTCGGGCTTCTTGGATCTGGATGCCTTTATCATTTAACTCGGGAACTTTTCAGCCAGGATGTTTTTTAACTGTTTTAATTTCCTTGGGGTTACTTTCCTGTCCCTCTGGGACTCCGATGATTCTTATCTTGTTCCGCCTGGCTTCATCCCATTGTTCTCTGTTCTGTTGCTGATCCACTTTCCAGTCTTTTTCCATCTTATGTAGTTCTCTGAGTGCTTTCTGCAGCTCATCTTCAGTCTCACTGATTCTCTCTTCCGCTGCTGTCATCCTACTGTTGAGAGCCCCTATTGTGTTTTTCATTTCATCTACCGAGTTTTTTAAGCCATGATAGTTCTATTTGCATGGTTCTCATTTCTGCTCTCATTTCCTCCGTAATTTATTGAGTACCCTTTCAACTGCTTTGTTTATGTTCTCCTGTATTTTATTGGACATCTGCTCCATTTTTTCATTGATCTCCTTAAACATCCTACTAAGTTCTTCTCTAAGTTCATTGTCAGAGAGATCATGCACATCTGCATCTTTTTTGAGTCTTCAGGGTTGATTCTTTTATCTGTTCTTCGAACTGGGGATCTGCGTTGTTGCCCCATGGTGTTGTGGTGTTCAGGGATAGATTCCTCTAGTGTACTGTTTCTTTTTTTCTTGAGGGTATTACCTTCCCTTGTTGTTGAATTTCCTAGTTTCTGTATTAATAAGTAGCTGAGTGAGCGGCCGCCTGCCCTGCCAGCCGCACCACCCAGGGAGAATGCCTGAGGCGGAGACAGGCCAGTGTGAGAGTTCAAAATGTCCGTTTTCTTCCGCTTCTGCTTAGACTTCTGTGGGTTGTAGTTCCACCTTCTGCCAAGGCCTGGGGGCTCTACCACGACCCCAGGCGCCTGCCAGTCCAGCTGTCTGTCAGGCCAGCCGCACCCCCCAGGGAAAATACCTGAGGTGCAGACAGGCCGGTGTGAGAGTCAAA
>JAJIBD010003899.1:0-26839 GCA_021461705.1 Cryptotis parvus | reverse complement strand
GACCATCTTGTAGGTGGGCGGCCACGTGATCTTTTGAAATCCCGTGGGATCCAGTCGGTAACGGCTCTAGTCCAGCGGCTGTCTCCAAATCGCATTACATGTCCAGCCCATCTGATTTTCGATGCCTTGGCAAAAGAGACAGCGCCCCTGATTCTGGAATAGCGACGGAGGTCAGAACTCCGGATTCCTTCTCTCACTTGAGTGAGGCGTGATATTCCAAGCATAGCTCTTTCGATTCCTCTCTGGGAGACCCGAATAGCATTCTCTCATCCTGCTTCGTAGGGCCCAGGTCTCTGAGGCGCATGTTAATGCAGGGAGAACGGTGGAGTCAAAGAGATGTGCCCGGAGCCGGAGGTTCTTTGTCCTTTTTAGCTATTTCTTCGATGCCTTTGAAGGCATTCCATGCCGCTCTCTTCCTCCTGGGCGCAGCTCAGGTTTTAGGTCGCTTCATCATGTTGACTTCTCGACCTAGGTACACATAACTGCTGCATTCAGAGATGTTTGTTCCATTGAGAGTGAATGGGGCCTCTGGAACTAGTTCATTCTTCATGAACATTGTTTTCTTTAGATTCAGCTGTAGACCTATCTTTCCAACATTCTCGGTCAAAGTCAGCCAGCATTTGTGCCACTTGGCTAATGTTTGGTGTTATTAGAACGATGTCATCAGCTAAGCGGAGGTGGTGTAGTTGCCGCACCATCTATCTTCACTCCCATTCCTTCCCATTCTAATTGTTGCATGATGTTCTCGAGGGTGGCGCTGAAGAGTTTTGGTGAAATGGTATCACCCTGTCGAACCCCTCTTTGACATCAATGATCACTTCTTTGTAGAATGGTGAGATCCTGGTGGTGAACCCGTAATACAGCTCACGAAGGATCTTGATGTATTGGGTTTGAACACCCTGTTTGGCTAGGGGCTTCGATGACTGCTTCAGTCTCCACAGAATCAAAGGCTTTCTGTAAATCAATGAACGTGAGACAGAGCGGCATCTTGTACTCCCTACAAACCTCAATGAGCTTGGTTACTGTGTGGATATGGTCGATTGTGCTGAGTCCTTTCCGGGAAGCCTGCTTGCTCGCATGGTTGTCCTTCATCTAGTGTTCTGCCAATCCTGTTCAGGATGACTCGTGTAAACAGCTTGTAGATGACGGACAACAGGCAGATGGGGCGATAGTTGCCGATGTCGTGAATGTCTCCCCTTCTTGAACAGTAGAACTGTCCTGCTGGTTTTCCATTGGGAGGGCACCTTGCATTCGGACAGGTAGCGTGGTGAAGAGCCGAGCTAGTGTATTGATGAGTACCGACGGCAGATTCTTCAGGTGTTCGGGTCTGACTTTTGTCTGGGCCTGGTGCTGTTCCCTTCTTTACCGACGAGATGGCATGTCGGATTTCAGAAGGGAGAACGTTGGGAATGACATATCCATCCTGTGGAATTTGGTATGTGGGCAGGTGGATGTGGCTATCAAAGAGATTTGAGTAGAAGTCCTGGATAATCTTCTCCATTGCCTTTCTGGAAGATGTGATAGATCCATCAGGGCGTCGGAGGGCAGTCATCTTGGTCTTATAGTTGGCGAAGGACAGGCGGGCAGTGCGAATGCTTTTTCCCGGCTTCTGCTGCATCTTCCAGTATTTCTGCTCTTCTGTCTTTGAGGTCTTCTTTTATCGCTTCTCTGCACCGTTTAGCAAGCTTGGACGTTAGCATTTGGTCTCCTGAGGCTCTGCGCCTTGCCACGCTGGCGAATGAGCTCAAGAGAGTTTCTGAAGACAGGCGTCCTTTTGTGTCTTTCTCTCTCCTCGGCATTCTTCGCACAATCATGGAGGTGCTGAACCAGTCGGGTTGTATTCTTCATCGATGTCGCCAATGATGGTATCTTTCCCATGTTGCTGCAATGGTGCCAAAGAGTTCCCAGTTGGTGGTCGTTCTGGGAGTTCTCTTCTTTAAACTTTGCAGCCTTTTCTCCCCGCGGTGCGGAAGTAGAATTTTGCACGAAGGAGACGGTGGTCCGATCCTGTTTTGGAATTTGGGGACTACAGCAACATCGGTCAGACAAAAACCGTCGATTGAAGATGATGTGGTCAATTTCATTGTGGAACTGTCCGCCAGGAGATTCCCATGTCCAACGTTTCGCTTCAGCCTTCTGGAACTGTGAGTTCCCATGAATGGTCTTGGTGGACATGATGAACTCAGATAGTCTCTCACCCTGTTCGTTCCATTCTAGGCCATGGGTCCCGATGTGGAGTTCTTCAGCCGATCTTCTTGGTCCTATCTTGGCATTAAAATCACCGACTATGATCTTGTAGAAGGTGTGATCTTTTTTATAGAACTCCTCCAATTCCATGTAGAATTTCTCAATTTCATCTTCTTTTGTATGTGGATGTTGGTGCGTAGACAATGAAGATAGAAATTGCTGGCAGTGGGCCACATCTCTTCAAGTGTAATCGTCCTATTTGGTTTGTTAGGCATTCAAATGAATCAATGTTTACGGCCATGTTCGTGTTGACAAGGACACCAACGCCACCGACGCCTCTTTTCGTCGCATGTTCCAAGGGAACAATTCTTCTCCAGTGTCAAATACAGCATGATGAAACTGACGCCTCCTCGCTCTCAGTCAGACCAATGATGTCGTACTTGATCTTTTGCGCTTGCAGCATCAGATCCTCAATATATGCTTCCGATGCCAGCGTACGCGCATTGGAAAGTACAGACAGTCATTTTAGTCCTTCTTCGCTTTGGCAGCCTAGGATGGCCATGAAATTTTACCAGGCACTGCTTGTTTGCCTTTCTTACTGCTGCCATATTAAGGGCTCTTTCGGGGTCAGGAAAATAAACATTTCTGTTACTGGATTTGGCATATCGCGACAGCTTGCCAGGCTCTGCCATGCGGGCGCTATATTCTCATTACTTTGTGGGGCTCTCTCAGAGGGTGGGTAGAATATTTATGGTAATTTGGAGGTAAATCGACGGCCGCACAGCGGCCGCACAATGAGGAAAAGCTGGTTTCTGCTCTGCCGGGTGTACCTGTGTCTGAGGCTCAAGCATTCCTGGGCTTGAAATACTCTCCTCTGAAGGGCGGGTCTCTGTGTGGTGGGTCCTTGTAGGCTGGGTTTCTGACAAGCCAGGCTGGAGACTGGATTAATCTGCGGGCTGGAGACTGGATTAGTCTGCTGGGTGGAGATCTTACCTGCTGCAGAGTGTGGATTGTGAAGATCGCTGCCAGCAAGGTGTGGGGGTTTCTCTGGGCTCCTCCGAGGCTCCATCGGGATGGTGGACTCGGTCGGAAGTTGCTCTCGTGGTCCATGGAATGCGGGGGTTCAACGGGAAAGCTGGTTTCTGCTCTGCCGGGTGTATCTGTGTCCAAACTAGTCATTCTATATCTCTCTTCTTCCTATAGGAAGGATCATACCAGAGAGATCAAACTAGTATTATCCTTCCTATAGTCTTCCTATAGTCTCAACGTAGCCAGGGTGGTAGCCCCTGGTAAAATTCTAACTGTCCCACGCTGGGTGCAGTGGGTATAAAGAGGAGCTGTGCCCAATCTAGAAAACATAGAAGTCTTAGTAGATGTAAGTCAGAAGTTATTCAATAAAGGTGACTTCTGTAACTGCCACACCCTCTAGCAGTGTTTACATAGAAGAGAGGTCTCATTAGAATGAACCTTGGCTTAAATAGATTAATCTGTGAGTGGGCAAAACAACAAAGCTCCAAGATTAACTAAATTGTCATCCAACACCAGGGTATTTTCCCAGGAGTGGTATGGTTGGGTCAAATGGGAACTCAATTTCTAGTCTTTGGGGGAGTGTCCATATTGTTTTCCAAAAAGGCTGTACCAGTCGCCATTCCCACCAACAATGGATGAGAGGATCATGTTGGAGTGAAATTAGCCAGAAGGAGAGAGACAGATATAGAATGACTGCATTTATTTGCATGGCATAAATATACACACATATCTATACATATTATGATACCAATATCCAAGGTCAGGCGAATGTGATCAGGAGGTCTTGCCAAAGGTGGAAACTACCACAAATGTGTGGGAGCAGAGGTTAGGTAAGACAGAGAAAGGAATAGTGGACCAATAATTGTCGAAAGTCTATTACAATCCACAACATGTAAGAGAGGAGAAAGAGAGAGAGAGAGAGAGAAAGAGAGAGAGAAAAGAGATGGAGAACCTGCCTCAGAGGCAAGCTAGGGGAGGGAGGAGGGTATGAGGGGGGAGGATATTGGGGACATTGGTGGTGGGAGGTGGGCACTGGTGGAGGGATGGGAGCTGGAACACTGTATGGCTGAAACCCAAACATGAACATTTTTGTAATTGTCAAAAAATAAATAAATGTTTAAAAAAGACACTTAAAAAATTCCCAACAAGTTATTCAGTCAAAAATCTTATCCTAGAAAAAAATATATATATATGTATGTGTGTGTGTGTGTATATATATATATATAAAGAAAATAACCAGAATATCTCATATAACTTCACACATGAAAATAAATCAAAGAAAGACACAAACTTCAAGACTTACAATATAGCTACAGCGATCAAGACTTACTGGCAAAGGAGTAGAAGATCAATGGAACAGAAAGTGGAGAGGAAAATAATCTACACAACTATAGTCAGCTGATCATTAATAAAGAAGCCAAGACAATATGATGAAGAAAATATCATGGTTAGAGCAAATGGTGCTGAACAATTGGGCACCCATGTGCAAAAAACAATGAATCTGGACACAGTTCTGGCCCCTTCCCCCAAAATTTACTCAGAATGGGTTCCATTTGCTCAAAATGGTTCTAGCTTTAAAATTCAAAATTATAATACCAGAAGGCAACACAGATGAAGATCCAAATGACCTTTGAGATGGTGACAATGTCTAGGTCTGATTAACACCATTTTCCCGATCAAACCTTCTCTTCTGTTAATAAGAAACACCATTCGGGAGAGAGAGAGAGAGAGAGAGAGAGAGAGAGAGAGAGAGAGAGAGAGAGAGAGAGAGAGAGAGAGAGAGCAAGGAAGGGGTTGGGAGAAAATAGTTTCAAGGCCATGTGACTAAGAGCTGTTATCCAAGGGAGGAGAACCAGGCACCAGGGTGTTAAAAAGGGCCAAAACCTTGCCCAGACATGTCCCCACAGAAGACAGACGGAGGGCAAACAAGCCCCCACCAGATGCTCCACACCCAGCGTCATCTGGGACCCCAAATTCCAGCCGTGAGCTCCCGCTACCACCTATTCCCACAGCCCAAGCCCAGAATCCCAACAATACCTGGCGCTGGCGAGGCACGAGCAGCAAAAAGGCTCACGTGGCGCCGCCTGGGACTGTCGCCCGGAGCGGCGGTTTCAAAAGATGCTTCAAAGCTTTTAAGGAATCCAACACACTAGGGAAAGGCGCGATAGTACAGCAGGGAGGGCATTCGCCTTGCACACTGCAATCAAGGTTCAATGCCCGGCATCCCATAGGGTCCCCTGAGCACCGCCAGGGAGTAATTCCTGAGTGTAGAGCCAGGAGTAACCCCTGAGCAAAGATAAATAAATAAAACAATGACACTATGAAGGTTTCTTAAAAATCCAAACACACTCATTACATCTTGCAACTATGGAAGTGGCCAAGGCAGTACAATAGTCATACAGACTGGTGTGACAGCGCCGTTCCTGGAAATGGGGACTACAAAGCATCCTCCTAAGAGCTGCAGAAGTCTGGAGAGTGCCAGCCTGCCCAGTTGATGCCAACCACGCCCGTGCTCACCCGGAGGAGCTGGCACTCCTGACCTGTGCTGGTTTCACCACACGGTTGCCTGCTGATTGGTCACATAAGGGCCGAGGCGTGGGGAGAGAGAGGTGAGCCAGAGGCCTTGTGGGAGACCAGAATCCCAGGTCAGGAGAGCTCAGGATGCAGCAAAACGCCCCAATGCACTGGGGCTGAAACCAGGGCTGACCAGGGAGCCGACCAGACAGGCTCAGCCCTGAAAGCCTGCTGCCCGGCTGTCCAGCCCTTCCCCGACCAGAGACCGCCTTCCCTGGCAGCTGGGCATGTCTGAGCCACCCAGGGCACAGGAAGCACAGGATCGGGGAAGGGGAGTCGGGATCTGGATCCACCCTGAGTGACCGTGGGAGGCCCTGAGAGATCCCAGCTCGATCACACTCAAGTCAGCTCACAAATGGCGCCAGACAGGGACTTTACTGCATAGTTCTGACCTTGACAGGGTCCTGACCACCACTGAGTGTAGAGCCAGGAGTAACCCCTGAGCAAAAATAAATAAATAAAACACAGACACTCTGCCGGGTACACCCGGCAGAGCAGAAACCAGCTTTCCCCCGTTGAACCCCCTGCACTCCATGGACCACGAGAGCAACTTCCGACCTGAGTCCACCATCCCGATGGAGCCTCGGAGGAGGCCAGAGAAACTCCCACACCTTGCTGGCAGCGATCTGTGTCACAATCCACACTCTGCAGCTGGTAAGATCTCCCCCCAGCATATTAATCCACTCTCCAGCCCACAGATTAATCCAGTCTCCAGCCCAGCTTGTCAGAAACCCAGCCTACAAGGACCCGCCCCTGCAGAGACCCGCCCTTCAGAGGAGAGTATTTCAAACCCAGGAATGCTTGAGCCTCAGACACAGGTACACCCGGCAGAGCAGAAACCAGTTTTTTCGTAGCGCACGCGCGCTGCCGCCTGACCTCCAAACTACCACAAATATTCTACCCACCCCTCTGAGAGAGCCCCACAAAGCAATGAGAATATAGTGCCCGCATGGCAGAGCCTGGCAAGCTGTCCGATGCGTGTTCGATATGCCAAACCCAGTAACAAAAATGTTTATTTTCCTGACCCCGAAAGAGCCCTTAATACGGCAGCAGTAAGAAAGGCAAACAAGCAGTGCCTGATAAAATTTCACGGCTGTCCTAGGCTGCCAAAACGAAGAAGGACTAAAATGACTGTCTGTACTTTCAATGCACGCACACTGGCAACGGAAGCATATATTGAGGATCTGATGCTGCAAGCAAGAAAGATCAAGTACGACATCATTGGTCTGACTGAGACGAGGAGGCGCCAGTCGCATCATGCTGTATTTGACACCGGAGAAGAATTGTTCCTTGGAACATGTGATGAAAGAGGCGCCGGTGGCATTGGTGTCCTTGTCAACACGAACATGGCTGTCAACATTGATTCATTTGAATGCCTAACAAACCGAATAGGACGATTACACTTGAGGAGATGTGGCCCACTGCCAGCAATTTCTATCTTCATTGTCTATGCACCAACATCCACATACAAAGAAGATGAAATTGAGAAATTCTACATGGAATTGGAGGAGTTCTATAAAAAAAGATCACACCTTCTACAAGATCATAGTCGGTGATTTTAATGCCAAGATAGGACCGAGAAGATCGGGCTGAAGAACTCCACATCGGGACCCATG
The DNA here is from genome assembly GCA_021461705.1 of Cryptotis parvus. Classification (NCBI taxonomy): domain Eukaryota; kingdom Metazoa; phylum Chordata; class Mammalia; order Eulipotyphla; family Soricidae; genus Cryptotis; species Cryptotis parvus. Next base: position 19,433 of record JAJIBD010003899.1, on the reverse strand, counting down.
GCCTAGAATGGAACGAACAGGGTGAGAGACTATCTGAGTTCATCATGTCCACCAAGACTATTCATGGGAACTCACAGTTTCAGAAGGCTGAAGCGAAACGTTGGACATGGGAATCTCCTGGTGGACAGTTCCACAATGAAATCGACCACATCATCTTCAATCGACGGTTTTGTCTGACCGATGTTGCTGTCGCCCCCAAATTCCAGACAGGATCGACCACCGCCTCCTTCGTGCAAAATTCTACTTCCCGCAACGGGAGAAAAGGCTGCAAAGTTTAAGAAGAGAACTCCCAGAACGACCACCAACTGGGAACTCTTTAGCACCATTGCGGCAACATGGGAAGATACCATCATTGATGACATCGATGAAGAATACAACCGACTGGTTCAGCACCTCCATGATTGTGCGAAGAATGCCGAGAGAGAGAAAAACACAAAAGGACGCTTTGTCTTCAGAAACTCTCGAGCTCATTCGCCAACGTGGCAAGGCGCGAGCCTCAGGAGACCAAATGCTAACGTCCAAGCTTGCTAAACAGTGCAGAGAAGCGATAAAAGCAGACCTCAAAGACAGAAGAGCAGAAATACTGGAAGATGCAGCAGAAGCCGGGAAAAGTATTCGCGACTGCCCGCCTGTCCTTCGCCAACTATAAGACCAAGATGACTGCCCTCCGACGCCCTGATGGATCTATCACATCTTCCAGAAAGGCAATGGAGAAGATTATCCAGGACTTCTACTCAAATCTTTTGATAGCCACATCCACCTGCCCACATACCAAATTCCACAGGATGGATACGCCATTCCCAACGTTCTCCCTTCTGAAATAAGACATGCCATCTCATCGGTAAAGAAGGGAACAGCACCAGGCCCAGACAAAGTCAGACCCGAACATCTGAAGAATCTGCCATCGGTGCTCATCAATACACTAGCTCGGCTCTTCACACGCTACCTGTCCGAATGCAAGGTGCCCTCCCCAATGGAAAACCAGCAGGACAGTTCTACTGTTCAAGAAGGGAGACATTCATGACATCGGCAACTATCGCCCCATCTGCCTGTTGTCTGTCATCTACAAGCTGTTTACACGAGTCATCCTGAACAGGATTAGCAGAACACTAGATGAAGGTCAACCATGCGAGCAAGCAGGTTTCCGGAAAGGATTCAGCACAATCGACCATATCCACACAGTAACCAAGCTCATTGAGGTTTGTAGGGAGTACAAGATGCCGCTCTGTCTCACGCTCATTGATTTACAGAAAGCCTTTGATTCTGTGGAAACTGAAGCAGTCATCGAAGCCCTAGTCAAACAGGGTGTTCAAACCCAATACATCAAGATCCTTCGTGAGCTGTATTATGGATTCACCACCAGGATCTCACCATTCTACAAAGAAGTGATCATTGATGTCAAAAGAGGGGTTCGACAGGGTGATACCATCTCACCAAAACTCTTCAGTGCCACCCTCGAGAACATCATGAGACAATTAGAATGGGAAGGAATGGGAGTGAAGATAGATGGTCGGCAACTACACCACCTCCGCTCGCTGATGACATCGCTCTAATAACACCAAACATTAGCCAAGCGGCACAAATGCTGGCTGACTTTGACCGAGAATGTGGAAAGGTAGGTCTACAGCTGAATCTGAAGAAAACTATGTTCATGAGAAATGAACTAGTTCCAGAGGCCCCATTCTCTCTCAATGGAACAAACATCTCTGAATGCAGCAGTTATGTGTACCTAGGTCGAGAAGTCAACATGATGAATGACCTAAAACCTGAGCTGCGCAGGAGGAAGAGAGCGGCATGGAATGCCTTCAAAGGCATCGAAGAAATAGCTAAAAGGACAAAGAACCTCCGGCTCCGGGCACATCTCTTCGACTCCACCGTTCTCCCTGCATTAACATACGCCTCAGAGACCTGGGCCCTACGAAAGCAGGATGAGAATGCTATTCGGGTCTCCCAGAGAGGCATCGAAAGAGCTATGCTTGAATATCACGCCTCACTCAAGTGAGAGAAGGAATCCGGAGTTCTGACCTCCGTCGCTATTCCAGAATCAGGGACGCTGTCTCGCTTGCCAAGGCATCGAAAATCAGATGGGCTGGACATGTAATGCGATTTGGAGACAACCGCTGGACTAGAGCCGTTACCGACTGGATCCCACGGGATGTCAAAAGATCACGTGGCCGCCCACCTACAAGATGGTCAGACTTCCTTGTTAAGACCCTGAAGGAACGGTTTGAGGCTCTTCATATTCCTGAATCAACCAGATGCCATTGGGCTACATTGGCACGTGATAGGGTCCAATGGAAATGTTACTGGCGCCCGCCGAGCAAATCGATGAGTAACGGGATTCAAGTGATCAAGTGAATGACACTCACGAAGGGAGTCGGCAAGAGAGGAGCTTAAAGATGAAGTCACCAGCCAGAGCCATAGTACAGCGGGAGAGTGTTTGCCTTGCACGTGGCTCACCCTGGTTCGATCCCCAGCATCCCGTATGGGTGATTCCTGAGTGCAGAACCAGGAGTAATCCCTGGGGATCATGGGTATGACAAAAAAAGCCAAAAACAAGCAAATAAATAAATACATAAAAATTACCACTTAAAAAATAAATAAATAAAAACCAGATCACCTCTTCCAACAAGACCTGGCTCAACTCCAGAACTCCAGACCGCACCCCCACCCTCACTCCCAGCCCACTGGCCGCTCCATTCCACTGCGGTGTGCCCCACACCTAGAGCAGCCCAGGCAGGCTGTCAGAGAGGGACGTCCAGCCTCAAGGTGGTAGCCCTCCCCCGGGTCACCTCCCTTTCTGCCAAAACAGCCCAGCTGACCTGCATCCTAAGACCAGTGGCCCAGTGCCCATCAGAAGTGGCCTCACACCTCATTTACCCTGATGGTGCCTCTTTGCAGGAAAAAGGGCAGAAGCGGCCGCTGACGCGGTCAGTAAATCATTTCTGCAGGAAGAGGAGAAGCTCCCCGGGAAATTAAGGGGTGGCTGTTGACAGGCCGGGCCATCGGAACGCCAGCTGCCTAATGAAGCAATAAAGGCCTTTGTTCTCCCCACTCCTCACTGCCCTGCTCTTACATGTACAATTATTACAAAAATCAAAGAGAGGAATGTCGCCTTGAGATATGATTTCCATATTGGTATGGATTTTATTATACAAGCAGTACAATACGTTCCATTATCATTCTGATTATACGCGCTTCATTTGCACTATTGCACCATTATCTGCAGTACATTCATTACATTAGAAGAAACTGAACTCCCCTCCTTAAGATGAATTGTAAAAAAGGATTTCTATTTCTGCAGATTGATATTCCAGGGGAGAACATTAAACAGCAAACATTATTTGTAAAGTTTGTGCATGTGTGTGTGTGTGTTAACATAAACTCTTAAAAGAAGGAAATAACCTGATATTTCTAACAGACAGAAAAGCCCCAGGCTAGATGCAATAAATGATTGCAATTTAGAATGCATGTACTATTACGGACTCCTGATTAAATTGTAAGTTCCTTGAGAGGAAGGGGAGCGAAAGCGGCCGACAGCACAGGGACCTGCCCGGCAGCTGAAGGGCAGCCTCAAGCTCTGGGCACACGTCCCCAACTCTGCTTTCCCAGACCGTGTTTGATTCCGAGAGCAAGAGGGTGCCGGAGCCGGTCACAAGGAGGCGCTGGACTGGCCACCCAGGAAGGCAGGCCATCCTCAAGGACACCGGACCATTTCTTCCCATCCAGACCCCCTAAACGAAAGACCATCTGGTTGGGGGCTGGAGCAATACACAGCAGGAAAGGCGTAGCCTTGCATAAGGCCAACCCAGGTTCAATCCCAAATGGTGCCCCCAGCACTACCAAGAGTAATTCCTGAGTGCAGAGCCAGGAGTAAGCCCTGAACACCGCTGGGTGTGACCAAACACACACACACACACACACACACACACACACAGAGAGAGAGAGAGAGAGAGAGAGAGAGAGAGAGAGAGAGAGAGAGATCATCTGCTTAAGATTCAGGGATCATCCCAGGACCTGGGGTGGGGCTGCTGCCGCAGGCAAACCAGGGGGCACCCACCTGCGGTGCACCAGCAGGAGCACTGGAGAGAGAAGAAACTCAGGGAAGATCACGGAGGAAGTGCTGGGTGGCTCAGTCCCCCCCCTCAGACCCCTCAGAGCTTGTCGCAGAGCCCAGCTTCCGGTGTCCTGCTGTGGGGATGCCACGGGAGGACCCAATCTAGGACTTGGCTCTGCCCAAACCTAGGAGCTGTGTGTCCTCAGGGCCAGCCCTTTCCCTCTCTGATCCTCCATGTTCCCACTGATGGAAAGTTCACATAGAGCGAAACTAGAGTCAGGTGTTTGCAGTCAAGCTGCAAGTGGGAGAATCTCTGGGGAAGAGAAATCTGTATCTTGCGTGAATAATCATGGCCTGCTGTTGGCAGCTCTCACCATAGCGTGGTCCTGTCCCCAACCATGTCTGTGACATACCGTGACTCTGTGTCCTTGGGCCGAGTGGGCCGGCCACCTCCTCCCCTGCCCTGCCCGCCCGCAGCTGCAGAGCCCACGGCCTCTCCGCGGCAGCCTGCGGGGCCTTCTCAGTCGCCAGCACTGCCGTCCTCTTGGGAGGGCCAAACGGTCACACCTGGGCTCACAGTTGCTGTCGGCCTTCCAGAAATCCACACGGAGCAGGGCAACGGGATTTGCCCAGTGAATCAGGCAGGGCAGAAGAAACCAGAGCAAGGGGACAGAACAGGGAGAGCGTATGCAGCGGACCCGGCTTCGATTCCAGCATCCCATAGGGTCCCCCCGAGCACCGCCAGGAGTAATTCCTGAGTGCAGAGCCAGGAGCAACCCCTGAGCATCGCTGGGTGTGATCCAAAAAGCAAAAACAGAAAAGGAAAAATAAGATACAGAAGGAAAAGGAGTCTTCCCAGAAGGAAAGGGCATCTTCCCGGAAGGAAGGGGCGTCTTCCCAACACACAGGAGGCAGGGCCACAAGCAAAGAGTGCCCCTTCCGGTGGGCACTGGGCGAGTGCCCTGCTGGGTCCCCACTCCAGGCCCGGCTCAGGGCTCACGGCTTAGTGCTCAGAGCTCAGTGCTCAGGGCCTTCACTATTTTGTTACCCCGTGACACAGTCTACAAGCGACCCGTGTGGGGTGGGCGAAGGCCTTTACTGTCCCTGCTGAGAGAAGGTCCCGTCTTCACCGCCTGTCCCTGCACAAGCATCTAGATCTTCCCTCTCCGCTTTTCCACTTGCGCGCTGGCCCTGGGCCCCTCAGGCCTCCAGCCCCGCCTCCTCCGCCTCACTTCAGCCCACTGGGCTGTGGGCGGAGCTGACCCGATCCTTGGAAGATCCTTTATTCGCTGTGAGATCGATTTTTCAAACATTTTTAGCAGACACAATGGAAAGCTGACCCAGGGGCCTTCCCTGCAACCTGGGGGCTGGCGAGCCACGGCTTAACCTCTTCCTGCCCGCCCGGTGGCGGCTCTGGGGCCGGCTCTGGGCCCTCTGCCTTATCCTCACCCCTCGCAGTGCCGGCCCCTCTCCGCCTTTCTCATTGGTAGCCGGGAACCTCCTAGGCGCAGGAAGGGCGGGGCAGGGCCTGCTTGTGCTCTTTAGCTTATTTATTTAAAAAAGGAAAAAAAACCTAAGTGTTATTTTTAGAGCTCAGAGCTCTTTATTTATGTGAACTAGGTCTCGAGTACAGGTTCATCAATTACTCTGTTCACACAAGCTCCGGCCGGGCTTCAAGGGGTGCTGGAAGGTTCACGCACCCTTTTAGCTTCGGTTTAAATCTTGATGAGGCTGGAGTGAGGTTTTCCCCTTCCTCTCCTTCTCGACCCTCCAGGCCCAGGGCCCCACGGAACAGGGAGAAGGCAGCCCCCGCCCGGAGAGCCTGAGGTGTGTCTGCTCCCCAGAATCCCGACTCGCTGCAAACACCAGCCTCACTCGCGGCTGCCTCCCCAGCGGACCCCCGTTTTCCAGAGACCCCTGCACCTGCATCGCTGCTGAGATCTGTGCCTGGGGGGTCATTACAGTGCAGAGAAAGAGTCGGAGGCGTGAACGAGTCTGAGCCCCCGTTACTGGGTCCCTGCACTACCCCGACTTCCCCAAGGTGAGGGGTGTTGTCTCAGTCTGGCAGGGAGACCTCAGGACCCCCTACCGGCAGGACGAGTCCTCAGGCTGCAGGAGACCCGGTGACTCTATCTTGGCTGGTAGCAGAGGGGTCAGGCGTGGACCACCAGAGGCCGTTCCCTCTCTCTCTCTCACTGATGCTGCTCTTGAGGGAAACCGGTGCACTCCAGCCGGGTCACGGTGCTGACCAGGGTTGCCCCCGGTAGATACTATGCTCAGAAGCACCTGGCTCAGGTGTGCCCGAGGGCCTCTGTGACCCGGCTCCCAGGCAGCCACACTGCCGGGCTCTCCCCTTGGCACATGTGGGGCCACAGGACTGGAACTCTCGACCTTGCACTTGCTCCAGTCCCTGAGTCATGCTCCCAAATATGACGTCAGAGGGTCTCTGACGAGGTGGCAGCGGACGGACTGAGCTGGATCTCAGGGGACAGGTTGGCCCTAGGACTGGCTGGTCTGTGCAGTGACCCCCTCCCTCCCTGAGCCTGAACTGGGAGACCTGGGTGCAGGAGGTGGCCACCAGCTCCAGGGTGGGGATGATGGACAGGCTTAGCCAGGGTTGTTCCTACAACGCTGAGTGTGCGGGTCGGAGAGAAAAGAAAAGGAGGTTGTGTAGGCACCAGCATGGACAAGTGCCCAAAAGCCAATCCCGCAAGCAGGAGGGGAACTTCCAGGAAGGATTGTGGACGGTGAGGCACAATCCAAGGGATAAAGACAGGAAGTTGCAGAGGAAAAAAGGGGAGCCGGGCAAGGGGGGCTGGGGGCAGGGGGGAGAGCATGGCGATGCTGCTCCCAAAGAAGGAGGTGGTCACTCCAAAGCAGCAGTTCCTGCCTGGGGGCCTCAGGCTCCATGCAACTGCCAGGCAATTCAAAGCAAAAGTCAAATAGGCTTCTTGGCAGCTACAATGCTCAGGACCAAAGTTGGGGCGTGCTGGGCCAGACCCCCTCTAATGGAAACTGAAGTGGCATCAGGAGAGGAGAAGGAAGAGAGGTCAAAGGAGGGGGCAAGATGACAAGGGACGGTCAACAGGAGACAGCGAGCACGGGTGAGAGGGGAAGGGGATCACAACTGAAAGGATGGATGGTGGATAGACAGATGCATGCATGGGTGCGATCATGGATGGATGAATAGATGGATGGATGGATGGATGGATGGATGGATGGATGGATGGATCGGACGGACGGATCTGGACGGACGGATCCGGACGAGACGGACGGACGACAGATGGATGGATGGATGGATGGATGGATGGATGGATGGATGGATGGATGGATGGATGATGGATGGATGGATGATGGATGGATGGACGAATGGATGGATGATGGACAATGGATGTATTGTGGATGGATAGATTCACTTGATCACTTGAATCCCGTTACTCATCGATTTGCTCGAGCGGGCGCCAGTAACATTTCCATTGGACCCTATCACGTGCCAATGTAGCCCAATGGCATCTGGTTGATTCAGGAATATGAAGAGCCTCAAACCGTTCCTTCAGGGTCTTAACAAGGAAGTCTGACCATCTTGTAGGTGGGCGGCCACGTGATCTTTTGACATCCCGTGGGATCCAGTCGGTAATGGCTCTAGTCCAGCGGTTGTCTCCAAATCGCATTACATGTCCAGCCCATCTGATTTTCGATGCCTTGGCAAACGAGACAGCGCCCCTGATTCTGGAATAGCGACGGAGGTCAGAACTCCGGATTCCTTCTCTCACTTGAGTGAGACGTGATATTCCAAGCATAGCTCTTTCGATGCCTCTCTGGGAGACCCGAATAGCATTCTCATCCTGCTTTCGTAGGGCCCAGGTCTCTGAGGCGTATGTTAATGCAGGGAGAACGGTGGAGTCAAAGAGATGTGCCCGGAGCCGGAGGTTCTTTGTCCTTTTAGCTATTTCTTCGATGCCTTTGAAGGCATTCCATGCCGCTCTCTTCCTCCTGCGCAGCTCAGGTTTTAGGTCGTTCATCATGTTGACTTCTCGACCTAGGTACACATAACTGCTGCATTCAGAGATGTTTGTTCCATTGAGAGTGAATGGGGCCTCTGGAACTAGTTCATTTCTCATGAACATAGTTTTCTTCAGATTCAGCTGTAGACCTACCTTTCCACATTCTCGGTCAAAGTCAGCCAGCATTTGTGCCGCTTGGCTAATGTTTGGTGTTATTAGAACGATGTCGTCAGCGAAGCGGAGGTGGTGTAGTTGCCGACCATCTATCTTCACTCCCATTCCTTCCCATTCTAATTGTCTCATGATGTTCTCGAGGGTGGCACTGAAGAGTTTTGGTGAGATGGTATCACCCTGTCGAACCCCCTTTTGACATCAATGATCACTTCTTTGTAGAATGGTGAGATCCTAGTGGTGAATCCGCAATAGAGCTCACGAAGGATCTTGATGTATTGGGTTTGAACACCCTGTTTCACTAGGGCTTCGATGACTGCTTCAGTCTCCACAGAATCAAAGGCTTTCTGTAAATCAATGAACGTGGAGACAGAGCGGCATCTTGTACTCCCTACAAACCTCAATGAGCTTGGTTACTGTGTGGATATGGTCGATTGTGCTGAATCCTTTCCGGAAACCTGCTTGCTCGCATGGTTGACCTTCATCTAGTGTTCTGCTAATCCTGTTCAGGATGACTCGTGTAAACAGCTTGTAGATGACAGACAACAGGCAGATGGGGGCGATAGTTGCCGATGTCATGAATGTCTCCCTTCTTGAACAGTAGAACTGTCCTGCTGGTTTTCCATTGGGAGGGCACCTTGCATTCGGACAGGTAGCGTGTGAAGAGCCGAGCTAGTGTATTGATGAGCACCGATGGCAGATTCTTCAGATGTTCGGGTCTGACTTTGTCTGGGCCTGGTGCTGTTCCCTTCTTTACCGATGAGATGGCATGTCTTATTTCAGAAGGGAGAACGTTGGGAATGACGTATCCATCCTGTGGAATTTGGTATGTGGGCAGGTGGATGTGGCTATCAAAGAGATTTGAGTAGAAGTCCTGGATAATCTTCTCCATTGCCTTTCTGGAAGATGTGATAGATCCATCAGGGCGCCGGAGGGCAGTCATCTTGGTCTTATAGTTGGCGAAGGACAGGCGGGCAGTGCGAATACTTTTCCCGGCTTCTGCTGCATCTTCCAGTATTTCTGCTCTTCTGTCTTTGAGGTCTGCTTTTATCGCTTCTCTGCACTGTTTAGCAAGCTTGGACGTTAGCATTTGGTCTCCTGAGGCTCGCGCCTTGCCACGCTGGCGAATGAGCTCGAGAGTTTCTGAAGACAAGCCGCCCTTTGTGTTTTTCTCTCTCTCGGCATTCTTCGCACAATCATGGAGGTGCTGAACCAGTCGGTTGTATTCTTCATCGATGTCATCAATGATGGTATCTTCCCATGTTGCCGCAATGGTGCTAAAGAGTTCCCAGTTGGTGGTCGTTCTGGGAGTTCTCTTCTTAAACTTTGCAGCCTTTTCTCCCCTTGCGGGAAGTAGAATTTTGCACGAAGGAGACGGTGGTCCGATCCTGTCTGGAATTTGGGGACGACAGCAACATCGGTCAGACAAAACCGTCGATTGAAGATGATGTGGTCAATTTCATTGTGGAACTGTCCGCCAGGAGATTCCCATGTCCAACGCTTCGCTTCAGCCTTCTGAAACTGTGAGTTCCCATGAATAGTCTTGGTGGACATGATGAACTCAGAAGTCTCTCACCCTGTTCGCTCCATTCTAGGCCATGGGTCCCTATGTGGAGTTCTTCAGCCGATCTTCTCGGTCCTATCTTGGCATTAAAATCACCGACTATGATCTTGTAGAAGGTGTGATCTTTTTTTATAGAACTCCTCCAATTCCATGTAGAATTTCTCAATTTCATCTTCTTTGTATGTGGATGTTGGTGCATAGACAATGAAGATAGAAATTGCTGGCAGTGGGCCACATCTCCTCAAGTGTAATCGCCCTATTCGGTTTGTTAGGCATTCAAATGAATCAATGTTGACAGCCATGTTCGTGTTGACAAGGACACCAATGCCACCGACGCCTCTTTTCATCACATGTTCCAAGGAACAATTCTTCTCCGGTGTCAAATACAGCATGATGCGACTGACGCCTCCCTCGTCTCAGTCAGACCAATGATGTCGCACTTGATCTTTCTTGCTTGCAGCATCAGATCCTCAATATATGCTTCCGCTGCCAGTGTACGTGCATTGAAAGTACAGACAGTCATTTTAGTCCTTCTTCGTTTTGGCAGCCTAGGATAGCCGTGGAAATTTTATCAGGCACTGCTTGTTTGCCTTTCTTACTGCTGCCGTATTAAGGGCTCTTTCGGGTCAGGAAAATAAACATTTTTGTTACTGGGTTTGGCATATCGAACACGCATCGGACAGCTTTGCCAGGCTCTGCCATGCGGGCACCATATTCTCATTGCTTTGTGGGGCTCTCTCAGAGGGGTGGGTAGAATATTTGTGGTAGTTTGGAGGTAAATCGCGTCGCGCAGCGGCCACGCGCAACGGGAAAGCTGGTTTCTGCTCTGCCGGGTGTACCTGTGTCTGAGGCTCAAGCATTCCTGGGTTTGAAATACTCTCCTCTGATGGGCGGGTCTCTGCAGGGCGGGTCCTTGTAGGCTGGGTTTCTGACAAGCTGGGCTGGAGACTGGATTAATCTGTGGGCTGGAGACTGGATTAATATGCTGGGGGGGAGATCTTACCAGCTGCAGAGTGTGGATTGTGACACAGATCGCTGCCAGCAAGGTGTGGGGGTGTTCTCTGGCCTCCTCTGAGGCTCCATCGGGATGGTGGACTCAGGTCGGAAGTTGCTCTCGTGGTCCATGGAGTGCAGGGGGTTCAACGGGGAAAGCTGGTTTCTGCTCTGCCGGGTGTACCTGTGTCACCTGTGGCGGGAGAGCGTGTCCGGCCGGCCGGCGGGGCTCGCACTCCCCCTCGCTGCCCAGCGTCCCGCAGCCGCCGCCCCGCCAGGCCCGGCCCGGACCTCCGTGCCCCGGCCTCCACCGCCCTCGGTCGCCGCCGCCGGCTCCGCAGCCGCCGCCGCCGCTTCTCTGCCCAGTTTGAGAAGCTCAGGAAGGAAACAGGGGAAAAAAAATGGATAGATTATGGATGCTTTATTTGGAGGTGTTTAAAAGAGTTTGCCTCCCGCTCCGGCAAGCCTGGCAAGCTGCTCGTGTTGTATTTGATATGCCAAATTCCAGTAACACTTATATTAGGTCATTCCCATGACCTAATATAATGGTTTGAGGCTCTTTATATTCCTGTAGCAAGCCGATGCCCTTGGTTCTACTGGCATGAGACAGGACATATGGAGATATTACTGGTGCCCGCTCTAGCAAATAGATGATGAACGGGAATATTGTGATCGTGATCGTGAGATTATGGATGGATAATAGATGGATGTAGTTTTTTTTTCTTTTTGGGTCAGACCCGGCAATGCTCAGGGGTTACTCCTGGCTCTGCACTCAGGAATCACTCCTGGCGGTGCTCGGGGACCATATAGAATGCCAGGGATCGAACCCGGGCCGGCATGGGCTGGCCGCGTGCAAGGCAAACACCCTTCCCGCTGGACTATCACTCCGACCAGGTATGCTGAACCAGTGACTCTCAGACATGGGGCAGAGCTGCTACTTGCTCTCCCTGTGCCCAGCTGCTCGTGAGGCACCCGGGAGGCATGGCGGGTTCTAGCCCTGGCCTGCCTCCCAGCAGAGCCTCACAACAAGCCAGACCACCCCTCCCCTACTCCATGGGGCCCGCCATTTTCCACATCCGACTTCCCTCTCGTCACAACTCCACCCAGCAGACCAGACTATCACAGCCCGGCTCGCGTGGCCGCTTAGCGGCCACGCAGTTCATCAATATCTGCTTTATTTAGAGGTGACTACAACAGTATGCCACCTGCACGACAAGCCTGGCAAGCTGCTCGTGTAGTATTTGATATGCCAAATACCAGTAACATTTATATTAGGTCATTCCCCGTGACCTAGTATAATGGTTTGAGGCTCTCTATGTTCCGGGAGCAAGCAGATGCCTTTGGCTTCTACTAGCATGAGACGGGACATATGGAGATATTGCTGGTGCCCGCTCTAGCAAATAGATGATTAACGGGAAGATAGTGATAGTGGACATATAATGCGATTTGGAGACAACCGTTGGACTAGAGCCGTTACCGACTGGATCCCACAGGATGTCAAAAGATCACGTGGCCGCCCACCTACAAGATGGTCAGACTTCCTTGTTAATACCCTGAAGGAACGGTTTGAGGCTCTTCATATTCCTGAATCAACCAGATGCCATTGGGCTACATTGGCACGTGATAGGGTCCAATGGAAATGTTACTGGCACCCGTCGAGCAAATCAATGAATAACGGGATTCAAGTGATCAAGTGATCAAGTGATAGTGAATAGATGGATGGATAATAGATGGATGGATGATGGATGATGGATAGATAGCGGATGGATGGATGGTTATGGATGGATGGATCGATAATGGATGAATGATGGATGGTTAATGGATGGATGGATGATGGAGGATGGATGGATGGATGATGGATGGATGGATAATGGATGGATGGATAATTGATGGATGGATGATGAATAGATAATGGGTGGATGATGGATGGATGATGGACAATGGATGCATTATGGATGGATAGATTATGGATTGATAATAGATGGATGGATGATGGATGATGGTTAGATGGCGGATGGATGGATGGATGGATATGGATGGATGGATATGGATGGATGGATAATGAATAGATAGATAATGGTTGGATGGATGGATAATAGATGATGGATGGGGATTATGGAGGATGATGGATGGATGGATGATGGATGATGAATGGATGATGGATGACTGATAAATGGATATAATAGATGGATGATGGATAGATGATGGATGGATGATAGATGAGTGGATGATGGATGGATAGATGATGGATGGATGGATAATGGTGGATGGATGGATGGATAATGGATGGAGGATGGATGGAGGATGGATGGATGGATGGATGGATGGACGGACAGACGGATGGATGGATGGATGGATGGATGGATGGATGAGGATGGATGATGGATGGATGGATAATGAATGGATAGATGATTGGTGGATGGATCGATAATGGTTGGATAGATGATGATGGATGGATGGATGGATAGATGGATGGATGGATAATGGATGGATAGATGATGATGGATGGATGGTTGGATGATGGATGATAGATGATGGATGATGAATGGATGATGGATGACTGCTAAACGGATATAATGTAATGGACAGATGATGGATGGATGATGGATGAATGAATGATGGATGGATGATGGATGAATGAATGACGGATGGATGATGGATGGATGCATGCATGATGGATGGATGATGGATGGATGGATAATGGATGGATGATGGATGGATGATGAATGATGGATGGATGGATATTGGATGAATGGATGATGAATGGATAATGGATGGATGAATGGATGATGGATGGATAATGGATGGATGGATGATTGGTGGATGGATGGATAATGGATGGATAGATGATGATGGATGGATGGTTGGATGATGAATGATAGATGATGGATGATGAATGGATGATGGATGACTGCTAAACGGATATAATGTAATGGACAGATGATGGATGGATGATGGATGGATGGACGATGATGGATGGATGATGGACGGATGATGGATTATGGATGATGAATGGATGATGGATACATGCATACATGATAGATGACTTGGAATGGTTTTACTGTCGAGAACCTTACAGAATGTATAAAAACAACAGAGAAGGTGACATCCCCTCCTGGTGGGTCCTTCTTTCACTGTGAAGTAGGGTGTTGGGACCCTTGAAGAGGAGGGCAGAGACACATGTGGCTCAGTTTGGAGAAGGCCCTACAGGGGTAGAACAGACTGGGTGATGTGGGGGTGTAGAATCCAAGGCAGGCAAACCAACTATTTCTATTCCTCAGACCCATGGGGCACTTTCCCAGCAGATTCAACAGTCGATTGGAGTGATGGGGATAAGAATGAGGACGACAGAGCCCACGCAACCACAGGCTGGGCTGGGGCGTGATACCAGGAGTCAGAAACTGGATTCCAGCATCTGTAAGAAGCCTATCACCTCCCAAGGGCCACCAAGACCTTCTGACTCAGCTTACCATGTGCACTGGCCGCTGCCAGAGAAAGGAAGAGGCAGGCCCGAAGGACAAGGAGGCTTAGCCAGAGTCAAAGCGTGAACAGGCCCAAAGGGAAGTGACCTCCTGCCCTCTCAGGAGCTGGTAGTACTTCAAGGGGAGACAGAATTGTAGGACTGACCCCTGACCTGCAGGCGACAGAGAGGACAGGAAGCTGGAAACTGCCACCTCGGTGACCTGCCTCATCAGCCACCAACCCCACTGGACCCCACGGTCCATCCACAGGTGTTTGGTCACTTCAGAGTGTGCTGAGCAGTAGGAAACAGGAAACAGACGTAGGTGCTGCCTGGACAACTTCACAGGTTCTGGGCAAGCCGGGGAGAGAGAGAGAGAGGAAGCGGCTACCACAGAAGCTGAGGACTGCAACAGGGGTTGGGGGGGACAGCTCCAGGGCCAGGGGTCATACATGCAAGGCAGCCCAGGTGGGTGTGGGACAGGAGGACTTTGAAAGTCACACAGGACCAGCACAAAGGGTCTGGCTACCTGGGGATTAAGGGGGGTCCCTCACAGAAGGGGAGGGAAGGAGAAGGGGCAGTGTGAGGCTCAGCAGTGGGGACAGGGTGGCTCACTGTGGGGACAGAGTGTGGCTCACTGTGGGGACAGGGTGTGGCTCACTGTAGGGACAAGGTGTGACTCTCACTATAGGGACAGGGTGTGACTCACTGTGGGGACAGGGTGTGACTCACTATAGGGACAGGGTGTGACTCACTGTAGGGACAGGGTGTGACTCACTGTGGGGGACAGGGTGTGACTCACTGTAGGGACAAGGTGTGACTCACTGTAGGGACAGGGGTGTGACTCACTGCAGGGACAGGGTGTGACTCACTGTGGGGGACAGGGTGTGACTCACTGCGGGACAGGGTGTGACTCACTGTGGGGACAGGGTGTGACTCACTGTGGGGAGAGGGGTGTGACTCACTGTGGGGAGAGGGTGTGACTCACTGCGGGGACAGGGTGTGGCTAAGTGTGGGGACAGGGGTGTGACTCAATGTGAGGAGAGGGTGTGACTCACTGTGGGGACAGGGTGTAACTCACTTCGGAGGACAGGGTGTGACTCACTGCAGGGAGAGGTGTGACTCACTGTGGGGACAGGGTGTGACTCACTACAGGGACAGGGTGTGAATCACTGTGGGGGACAGGGTGTGACTCACTGTGGGGACAGGGTGTGACTCACTGTGGGGACAGGGTGTGACTCACTGTAGGGACAGGGTGTAACTCACTGTAGGGGCAGGGCATGACTCACTGTAGGGACAGGGTGTAACTCACTGTAGGGCAGGGTGTGACTCACTGTAGGGACAGGGTGTGACTCACTATGGGGACAGGGGTGTGACTCACTGTGGGGACAGGCTGTGACTCACTGTAGGGACAGGGTGTGACTCACTACAGGACAGGGTGTGACTCACTGTAGGGACAGGCTGTGACTCACTGTAGGGACAGGGTGTGACTCACTACAGGACAGGGTGTGACTCACTGTAGGGACAGGGTGTGACTCTCACTGTGGGGACAGGGGGTAACTTACTGTAGGGACAGGGTGTGACTCCACTGTGGGGACAGGGTGTGACTCAATTATGGGGATAGGGGTGTGACTCACTGTGGGGACAGGGTGTGAATCACTGTGGGGACAGGGTGTGACTCACTGCGGGGCGGTGTAACTCACTGTGGGGACAGGGTGTGACGCACTGTGGACAGGGTGTGAATCACTGTAGGGACAGGGTGTGACGCACTGTAGGGACAGGGGTGTGACTCTCACTGTGGGACAGGGTGTGACTCACTGTGGGGACAGGGTGTGACTCACTGCAGGGACAGTATGTGTCACTTGTCTTGCAAGTGTGAGGCCTCAGGTTCAACCCCTGGCACAGAGAGGGCAGGAAAGAAACGAAGAGGGAGAGAGGGAAAGTGATGATAGTGTGAGCGAGCAAGTGAGAGCGAGTGAGAGAGAGAAGGGAAGAGTTATTTGGAGCTAGGAGTCGGGAACAGCAGCATGGAGCCTCTAATCGGGTCCTCGGGTAAATCCTTCAAATCCGTAGATCCAGTTCAGGGTTTTAGGACCCAACCCACCGCAATGGGGCGGCACAAGGGCCAGAGCACAGGCTGTGCCCACCACTGGCTCCTCTTTTCCCTGGCAGCGCACCGTGCCCAATGCACTGCCAGGAGCTGCCCCAGCCCCGGCCCCTCGCCTCAGGTCCCAAAACAAAAGCTCCACAATGTGCTTCGGATTCGTTACCTGCAGTGCAGGTGCGTGGAGCTGCTCAGCGCCCAGCAAAGCCCGTTTCCACGGCCCCTGATGGTGGCTGAGCCCGTCGTGTGTCTGTACTGTCCCTTTGCTGTTGTCAGCTCTGCACTTGGTCTTGGTGGCTGAGCCCGTCGGGTGTCTGTACTGTCCCTTTGCTGTTGTCGGCT
Source organism: Cryptotis parvus (assembly GCA_021461705.1). Classification (NCBI taxonomy): domain Eukaryota; kingdom Metazoa; phylum Chordata; class Mammalia; order Eulipotyphla; family Soricidae; genus Cryptotis; species Cryptotis parvus. The sequence goes on along the minus strand of JAJIBD010003899.1, from coordinate 2,738 downwards.
CTGCACTTGGTCTTGGTGGCTGAGCCCGTCGTGTGTCTGTACTGTCCCTTTGCTGTTGTCGGCTCTGCACTTGGTCTTGGGTGGCTGAGCCCGCCGTGTGTCTGTACTGTCTCTGCTGTTGTCGGCTCTGCACTTGGTCTTGGTGCTCACAGGCCCAGTCCGGGGGTCACGGAGGGGGCAGAGCTGGCGTCTCAGAGTTGCAAATCAGCTGCAGGGCGCGCCATGTCATAGCTGCAGCTCACTCTGGTGTGGGCCCAGGACCAGACGAGCAGCACAGCCCTCTCCAATCACGGCTCAGCCTCCCGGCAAGCACCTCGCCCCGAGCCAGCCCACACAGGCCCTGTCTGGTAGCAGGCATGGACCAGAGCCGTGGTGAGATCAGACGCCTGTTCCAGAAAACACGGTCCCTAGTTGGCTGCAGGGTCACAGCAGCAGCTGCTCTGGATGACATCCAGGTGACAGGATCCCGCGTCCCCTGGGCCAGCCCTCTGAAGGGGCATGGAGGCTTCTGGGAAAGCAAGACGGGCTTCCCAGGGCTTCCCTTCTTCCGCTTTCTGGCATCTACCCGCTAACCAAAAAGCTTTCATTGGAAAGACGCACTCAGGGCCATAGTGCAGCGGGAGGGCACTTGCCTCGCCTGTGGCTGACGGAGTTCACTTCCCAGACACCCATCGGTCCCCCCAAACCTCCAGGAGTGATCCCTGAGCACCGCTGGGCAGCCCAAAACCCAAAGAAAAAATCCAAGAATGTGCTCCTCTGCTCATGGCCACAGAGTGAGTGACCATATAGGGACACGCCCTGGAGAGACCACCCTAGCCCCTAACAGGCCCAGGAGTCATGGGGCGACTGGAGTGGAGGGAGACAGAACTGGCTTCCAGGGAAAAAATTGGGGTGAGCCTGGGAATTCCTGCAGGCAGGACAGAGCTGAGTCGACTGCGCACTGAGGCCTGAGCACAGGGAGGTGCCAACACTATGAGAAGCAGGAAGAGAGGAGGCAAGGGAGAGGAATGAGCGACCATCTGTCATCGCTGAGTGTCGCGGGATGGACGGTGCTGCCAGCAAGCCAGAGACCCAAGGCGGGCTACAAAACCTAAGGATCCACGCTCACTAAAGGTTTGTTTCTCTGAACAAGTCTGTTTCTCCTGCACTTGCTTCCCACGCCATCTTCTCTTCCTTCCTTTCCTTCCTTCCTTCCTTTCCTTCCTCCTTTTCTTCCTTCTTTCCTTCCTTCCTTTCTTTCCTTCCTTCCTTCCTTCCTCCTTCTTTCCTTCCTTCCTTCCTTCCTTCCTTCCTTCCTCCTTCCTTCCTTCCTTCCTTTCTTCTTTCCTTCCTTCCTCCTAATTCTTTCCTTCCTTCCTTCCTTCCTTCCTTTCCTTTCCCTTCCTTCCTTCCTCCTCCTTCCTTAACTACTTCTTCCTTCCTTTCCTTCCTTACTTCCTTCCTCCTTTCCTTCCTTCCTTCCTTCCTTCCTTCTTCCCTCTTTCCTCCTTCTTTCTTTCTCTTGCTTTCCACCCTCTGTCTCTCTTATCTCTCTTTCTTTCCTTCTTTTCCTTCTCTTCTTTCTCTATTTTTTCTTTCTTTCTTCCATGGGTTTTCAAGCTTAAAATGACCTTCTTACACTGGTGGAGGGATAGGTGCTGGAACAATGTATGGGACTGAAACCCAAATATGAACTGTCACTGTATCACTGTCTTCCCGCTCATCATCGATTTGCTTCGAGCAGGCACCAGTAACATTCTCCATATGACCTGTCTCATGCAAGTAGAGCCCAAGGGCACCTGCTTGCTCCAGGAACATAAAGAGCCCCAAACCATTACATCAGGTCATGGAATGAGGTCTATAATTGTTACTGGTATTTGGCATATCAAATATGACAAGGGTAGCTTGCCAGGCCCTGCCAGCAAATATGAACATCCTTGTAATTGTCTATCTCGCAGAGTGGTATAATAAAAACTTAAAGAATAAATCAGTCAATAATAATAATAACAACAATAATAATAATAATGAAACAACATGCTTTCTTAGCTTTGGCCCCTAGGAACCTGAGCAAAGCCCCGACCTTGAAGCACAGAACCTGGCCGACTGGGACCTGCTTCCTCCACTGCCCTTCTTCGCCTGCCACATTTGCCTCGCCCTCAAGTCCCGGCCCACTGCTCCTCCTAGAAGTCCACTTCCCCCCAGTGTGCACGGAGAGTGACACCGTGCCTGGAAACATTTACAGGAGCTTGGGGTGCCTGAGACGGGCAGTGGAGCTCTGGGGACACAGCCCTCCACTCCTGCCTTCTTCCCAGCAACCACGAGCCCCTCAAGGGACCGGCCACCGCTGATTCACCACTACAGTGAGTACGAGGGACCCACGCCCACCATCACGCCCTCACCTCCGGTCGGTCAGACTCGGTGGGCTTCTCCCCACCTCTGGGAAGATTGTCAGATGAAGCAATGCGGCTTTGAGCTCCCGGACAGATGCTAATGAATTGTTGTTTGCTACATTTTTGATTTACTGCCTAAAACAAAAGATAAGACATGCTCTTGAAACACATTGAATGCAATAATCCAAACACATCCATTAAATCTGTCACAATAAACATGACAGCTTCCTAACCTAACAACTGGCATGCCTCATTTGCATATTAATGAGAAAACCAGGATCAGCCCGCACGAATTACTCATATCTCTCGTGAAGGGGCTGCCGATGACAGCCAAACACTTGGGGGTGTAAATACACCAAGTTAATACCC
>JAJIBD010003898.1:0-70876 GCA_021461705.1 Cryptotis parvus | reverse complement strand
AAGGGGTGGAAAGATGAACAGAAACTTCCTATCTGAAGAAGAAAAGCAGATGGCCAGAGGACATGAAAAAAATGCTCTATATCACTAATCAGCAGAGAAATGTGAATTTCCCTTCCTTGCTTGCTTCCCTTCTTTTTCTTCTCTTTTCTTTCTCCTTCGATGTAGATTTGATTGTGAGTCTATACATTTGTGGTACTTTTCTATTCTCTCTATTTTTGTTCCACTTATCTGAGTTTATGTTTCTGTTTTAATAATATACTGTTTTAATTGCTATTATTTTATAATAGAGTTTGAGATTAGAAACCATAACATCCATATTTTTCTTTTCTTTCAGAATTACTTTGGCTATTTGGACAAAAACAACTCTATCCCTAAGTGGAGGATAATTTTATAAAGAATAGCTCTTTATGACTTTATTACAGGACCAGAGATGTGGTTCAGTGTAGAGGACATGCCTTATTATGTGTGAGACTCTAAATTCAACCTCCAGGCAGGAAAAAAAAGAAAAGAAAAGAAAAGAAAAGAAAAGAAAAGAAAAACAAGCAAGCAAACAAAGCTCCCGGAAATTCTATGAAAAAAAATTGAAAACTTAAAAAAATTTTCAGAAGCTGCAGTTTGGGAGTTCAGTCAAAGAATGACTAAATTCTAGTGTCCTGAAACAGAATAAATGAAACTCCAAAAGAAAATTTAAAAAGAGAATAAGTTAGAAATCCAAAACAGTCATAATGGTTTGAAGAATAAAATGAGACAAACAGGCACAGAAATTGCATTTTAAAAATTCAGTTAGCATAGTTTGAAAGCTAATTAGTTGGAGTGATCGTTTTCATCAGTGTTGATAGTATATCTCATTGATTAAATTATTCAATTAAAAATTATTTTCTGAAAGTCCTTCGCCAGTAAAATAGTAGGGTGTACCTAAAATATTGATAACTCTCTAAATACCTTAGAAATACAATGCTATGTATTAAAGAACCTGCCATGGAGGAGGGCTGGGGAGGGGGAGGGAATCGGGGACGTTGGTGGTGGGAGATAGGCACTGGTGGAGGGATGCGTGCTGGAACACTGTATGACCAAAACCCAAATACGAACTTTTTTAATTGTGTATTTTGTAATTGTATATCTCACGGTGGTATAATAAAATACTTTAAAAAAAAGAAATTGCTATGTATTTTAAAACATCAGACATAATTTAGTTAAATGTATCTAGGAAAATAAAATATATGATCAAAATTCTTTAAAGAAGTGTGTTAGAAAAAACAGTAACTTTAATTTCAAGGCGAGAAATCCTTGGTTTAGAAATTGTCACCAAAAATCAGTAATCTTTCCCATATTTGGCAGTAGAACAATGCTGTGATTTGTTTATTGGCACAGCGCTAGAAGCACAGTGAGTCATGCACAATATGTGCATAGAAAGGAGAAAGCCCATCCTGTCAAATTGTCATCACTTGCAATAACTTCTCACTCTTTTTCTTTGTTTCCAAAATACTTCACATTATGCGGTAGTTGACCATTTAAGGCTTTTTCTTACTTTAGGTTGTCAAGTTATATACATGGTAATCAAGTCCTGACTGAAAATTTATCAAATGTCTGGAGCATGAAAAAAATTCAATGAGCTTAATTGGCAATTGTGGGCCAGAGCAATAGCCCAGCGGAGTAGGGTGTTTGCCTTGCACACGGTCGGCCCATGCCAGACCGGGTTCGATTCTGGGCAACCTATATGGTCTCCCTGAGCACCACCAAGAGTAATTCCTGAGTGCAGAGCCAAGAGAAAACCCCTGAGCATTGCCAGGTGTGACCAAAAATAAAAAAAAATTGGCAATTGTGAGGTAAATGCTATTGGATTTTCTGTACCTGCACCTTTATTGGCTTTGAAAAGAGCTCAATAAAGAGTTGCCATGCTTCTTTAGAGTTTCCAACCCTTAAATTAAAGGTTGTAGAGGCATAGGTAATATTAGCCCATAATAAAGAGCTATTGCCTTATAATGACTCTACTGAATATGGGTCGATATGAACAGGGGAAAATAGCAAATAAAAATAATTTCTAAACCATAGGGACTTCTTTCTTTTTTTGAGACTTTGTGTGACTTTCTCGTGGAATTAGTTTACTTTTTTTTATAGTAACACTCTGGAAATGAAGCAATGAATTTATTTTGTAATTCATTGTTTACCCTTAGATACAATGTTCATTAGACACAAGTAGCAATATTTTAAATAATTCTATTATTTGGAACATTTTTTATAAAATAAGAAATGAAACAGCAAAAATATGGAATCAAAGAGATCAGTATTCATTATATTTGTTTGCTAAAAATAAAGAAAGGGAAAAAAGGATTCCTTAAAAATGTAAATTTTGTCATCCTGGGAATGCAATGATGGTTCAACATTCACAAGTCAATCAACATAATACATCATATCAATAAGAGAAAAATAAAAATCATATGATTATATCAATAGATGCAGAGAAAGCATTTGACAAGATCCAATATCCATTCATGATGGGAGGCATCACCTTTCCCAACTTCAAACTCTACTACAAAGCAGTAGTAATTAAAACAGCATGGCATTGGAATAAAAACAGACCTGTGGACCTATGGAATAGAGTTGAGTATCCTGACACCCGGCCTCAAATCGAAGATCATTTAATCTTTGGTAAAGGAACAAAAAGTATGAAATGGAGAAAGGAAAGCCTCTTAAACAAGTGGTGTTGGGAAAACTGGACAGCTACATGTAAAAAATAAATTTGGACCTCTGTAAAACACCGTGCACAAAAATCAAGATCAAAATGGATTAAAGATCTCAATATCAGACCTGAATCCATAAAGTACATTAAAGAAAATGTAGGAAAAACCCTCCACGCACTGAAGCTAAAGGCATCTTCAAAGATGAAACACCACTAACAAAGCAACTAGAAGCAAAGATAAATATATGGGACTACATGAAGCTAAAAAGCTTCTTCACCTCAAGTGAAAGTGACCAAAATACAAAGACAGACCAAATAATGGGAAAGAATAGTCACCCAATACCCATCTGATAAGAGGTTAATATCAAGGATATATCAGGCACTGGTAGAACGTTACAAGAAGAAAACAGCCAACCCCATCAAAAAATGAGGAGAAGAAATGAACAGAAACTTCAACAAGGAAGAAAATCGAATGGTCAAAAGGCATATGTAAAAATGCTCATCATCATTAATCATCAGAGAGATGCAAATCAAAACAACAGTGAGATATCTCACACCACAAAGACTGGTGCATATCCAAAAGAGCAAGGACAACAAGTTCTGGCGTGGATGCAGGGAAAAGGAGACTCTCATCCTTTACTGGTAGAAATGTCAACTGGTCCAGCCTTTTTGGAAAGCAATATGGACATTCCTCCAAAAACCATAAATTGAGTTCCCATTTGACCCAGCCATACCACTTCTGGGAATATACCCTGGGAAGCCAAAAACACACAGTGGAAACACCATCTGCACTTTTATTTTCATAGCAGCACTATTCAAGAGCCAGAATCTGGAAACCAGAGTACCAAAGAACTGATAAAGAAACTGTGGTACATATACAATGAGATACTATGCAGCTGTTAGGAAAATGAAGTTATGAAATTGGTCTATAAATGGATGGACAAGGAGAGGATCATATTGAGTGATATTAGTTAGAAGGAAAAGGATAGATATAGAATGACTGGATTTATTTGCATGACATAAATATATATATATATATATATATACATATTTTGATACCAATATCCAAGGTCAGGAGAAACATGGATCAGGAGTCTTGTCAAAGGTGGAAATTACCACAAACGTGTGGAAGTCAGAGGTTAGGTAAGACAGAGAAGGGAACAGTGTGCTAATAATTGTCGAAAGTGCTGATACCAACCTAGAACTGAGCATTAAATACAGGAAAAGGATATACATGATAACCTCTAAATGTATGTATTGCAATCCACAATGTGTGAGAGAAGAGAGAAAGAGAGAGAGAGAAAGAGAAAGAGAGAAAAGAGATAAAAGAACCTGCCATAGAGGCTGGCTAAGGGAGGGAATCGGGGACATTGGTGGTGGGAAATGGGCACTGGTGGAGGGATAGGTGATGGAACACTGTGTGACTGAAACCCAAACATGAACATCTTTGTAATTGTATATCTCACGTGGTATAATAAAATATTTTTTAAATGTAATTTTTGTAGTTTTTTGAAAATTGGCTTTCTAAATGTTTAGTTGATGAAAAAATATTGTACAATCAACTATAGAGTGAAACACATTACTAGTTGTTGATTATTGCCTAACATATTGCCCCAAGCTTATCAACTTTAATCAAGTGAATAAGTATGAATTTACGCATGCTGTAGTGAAGAAATATTGAAATGTTTTGAGTATTTCATGAGGTTACAGTCTAATTATTGGCCAGAGTTCCTTTCTCTGAAGCCTAAGAGGGTCTAGAATACTCATTTCTAAGATGACAATTGTGGCTGTTCATAAGAGATGTTAATCTGTTTTATGAAATTCTTTATTATTATTATTATTATTATAGCACCATGTGATATACAATTAAAAAGATGTTCATGATTGGGTTTCAGTCATATATTTTTCCAGCACCTGTCCCTCCACCAGTGCCCTAGTCCCACCACCAATGTCCCCAAATTCCCTCCCTCGACCTAGCCTGCCTCTATAGCAGGCACTATTCTTCTTATCACTTCTCTCTCTTTCTCTCTCTCAGAGATGTTAATCTTTTACTACACAAACTCTTCATAGGATTCCTCATGACCTGTGTCTTCTCAGAAAAAGTGGCCCAGAAGAGAAACAGCAGAGGAATGATCCCAGCGTGCAGAGCCAATAGTAAGCGCTGATCACAGCCAGATGTGGCTCCAAACCAAACAAAACCAACAAAACTCAGGTCAGCCATATGCAAGCCAAGCACCTTGGCAGCTCTGCTATCACTTCTGACCCTGGATTCAGCTTTTTAAAAAAATTATTATAGTTTTCCGGTTCCCAACAAAGAAGACATTACTGCCACTAGAGCAAACGATGAACAATGGAAAGCAAGTGATACAAATGATCAAGTTCACCTCTTCTACCTCCTGACTTGCTAAAAATAAAACATCTCTCCCTGAAAAACATTATTATAGTTTAGGTTATATAAAGCAAATATTACAGTTTAGTACATTGTAACCTATAGTGATGCTAACGTTTACTGTAGTGTTAACATTTAAATTATTGTTGTATGAAAGTTGTTGGATTCACCATATTTGGGGTTAACTTAATGATGATTGCTACACTGCTCCAAATGTTCTACATATCTGTTTGGTCTTCAGGCACCTAAATTTCATGTCCAGCACATACTATGGTAACAAAATTAACAGGTGAGATATGATGAAACAGTTCGCTAGCATCCATGGAACAGTGTACGCTTACTGCAATGTGTTGCTACCACACACACATTGTGCCCTCGTTACAAAGGGATGTTATGGGTTATAATAACTTCATTTTGTCCTATTAAAAGTTCAAAGCATGTGTTTCAATGATAAATTTATTGTAATATTTCTATATGCAAGAAATTCTATTAAGAATATAGTTGGAGCAGACGCCATTCACCACCGACCATGACCTGGAGTTAAAACTAAATCTTGAGGAGACTGACCAGAGGCACAAATGATACAGGTCCTTCCTGAAGCACATGGCAACCCAGTTTAAGCTCAGGTCTTTACCAAAATCTTTCCTAAACATATATGTTGCAGTGTTCAATGTGATTACAGCCAGCTAGGGGAGCTGGCATGGGGACAGGGAGTGAGTGGGAGGCAATGGCCTTTAGTGGCAGTAGGGGCACACTGGTGGTGAGACTGGTGTTGAACAATGAATGCTTGGGACAACTGTATTGAGAAGAAATTTGTAAATTACAGTGTTTTAATAAAAGTTTTTTTTAATATTTTATTATTCCACCGTGAGATATACAATTAAAAAGATGTTCATAAGATGTTCATATTTGGGTTTCAGTTACAGTGTTCCAGCACCCATCCCTCCACCAGTGCCCATTTCCCACCACCAATGTCCCCGATTCTCTCGCCCTCCTCCAGCCTGCCTCTGTGGCAGGTTCTTTATTTCTTTCCCTTTCTCTCTATCTCTTTCTCTTTTCCTTCCCTTCCACATTGTGGATTACAATACATACACTAAGAGGTTGTCATGTATATCTTTTAGCCTGTATTTAATGCTCAGTTCTAGGTTGGCATTAGCACTTTTGACAATTGTTAGCAAACTGTTCCATTCTCTATTTTACCTAGCCTCTGACTTCCACACGTTTGTGATAATTTCCACCTTTGACAAGACCTCCTGATCCATGTTTCGCCTGACCTTGGATATTGGTATCATAATATGTACATATTTATGTGTGTGTGTGTGTGTGAGGCATATAAATGCAGACCTTCTGTATCTGTCTCTCTCCTTCTGGCTAATTTCACTCAACATGATCCTCTCCATGTCCATCCATTTATAGGCAAATTTCATAACTTCATTTTTCCTGACAGCTGCATAGTATTCCACTGTGTAGATGTACCAAAAGTTTCTTTATCCACTCATCTATTCTTGGGCACTCTGGTTGTTTCCAGATTCTGGTTATTGTGAATAGTGCTGCTATGAACATAAATGTGGGGATGGTGTTTCTGCTGCATTAATAAAGTTTTTAAAAAAACAGTTTGGGTGGGCCAGAGTGATAGCCCAGCGGGTTGGGCATTTGCCTTGCACGCAGACGGCCTGGGCCAGCCCGGGTTCAATCCCCGGCATCCCATATAGTCCCCCGAGCAATGCCAGGAGTAATTCCTGAGTGCAGAGCCAGGAGAAACCCCTGAGCATTGCCGGGTGTGACCCAAAAAAGAAAAAAAAAGTTTGTAAGACAATATAAATAAAGCAGGATACACTTAGTTGTGATTTTTAAGAATCAGATCTAGTTTTAGATGTGTTTGTGTTACTAACCAGGATTGTGCCAATCAGTTGTGGCAAGCTCTGGGTTCCTGTGCATGGAATGAAAGATTAGCACACAGACCACTGGCACTCTTTGGTTTCACAACTCTTTATATAACAGCTAAAGCTGGCATATCTCTGTTAGATGGAAAATCTGTAGAAATAAGAACCTCTGGGTCTATACAGAACTCTTATTCTCCATTTTGCATATCACCCTCCCTCCTTCTTTTATTCTTGTACACACAAATCTCTAGTCTGACCTCCATTATTGTGACTTGGGTTTGCGCATATACTGTCTCCCCATCCCGGGCATATTTCTGCTATCAGATTGCTTGCCCATCAATCTGGGGACACCCACTCACACAACCAGATCATGTGTATGGACTAATAGTCCATCTGTCACTCCTCTCCTACGGTGGCATGAGATCGTTGCCTCCTACTAATTTCTGCTTTTGGTTGGTGTACGGGAAAGGCCAGTCAAATTGTGAATGGGGAGCTGGCTGCAGGCTTAGATTACCCAGTCCCTCCCTCCTCATTTCCCATCGTTTGGTTCCTCCGTCCTTGCTTCCTCCTTATCTGACCCTCTTTCATGGTTTCCTCTCTCTCCTTATTATTCCGTGACAGAATCACAGCATCAGGGAAGTCACTTAATCTATCTTGGCTTATTTTATCAACTAAAACTTAGGGGTGAAATAGAACACTGATATGATTTCTAAGCATATTCAATTACAACAGAAAATTTCCAGAAGGAGTCATCTAAGAATACCTGTATAATAAAATCTGCATTAAGAGAAATGCTTCACAAATAGCTCCGCACTGTAAGAAAAGTAGTCAAAAGAAGTCAATGTTAACAGAATGAAATAAAAATGGTGTTCAGTTATGACAAATCCACATGTACTGGGCTCCTACTAATAGAAAAGAATAGATTTTTAGTGGGTTTTAATTTTATCACAGAAAACCTTTGCATGATTTACTTTTCACCGGTCTGTTGGACATGCTTCTATTGATGTCAGAGTCACCTGCATGGATGACGCCCCGCGCCAATGCTGCAGTATTTCCCAAGGGCTATGCCCAACTCTGTGTCATTGCCTCTGGAGTAATGGACATCAGTCTTGGCCAACACGGCGTAGTACTTGATATCACATTTCGGGCGCCAGGAGACTGTTGGCGAAGATGACCAGCTGTGCCTGGCCGGATTATCTTCAGTGTCCGCTGGTCGCCCACTGCGTACTTCCAGCTTTGCATAGCCACCTAGAACAGGGAGTTGATGGGCTCCAGAGACTTTTTTGTCTTCTTTGCTGCCACCATCTTTCTGTTTGAGGTGTGGGACAGCCCCCAAGATCAGCTGTCAGAATAGCCAGTGAGAGAGAGCCAGACCTGCCTAATTTTATACGTGGCAAACAAACAACTTAGAGACTCCTCCTGTAAGGGCAAAAGCAGGTGGTCCCAAACAGTTCACAGAACATACGCCATCTTGCTGCCTACATGTCTCTGATTTTTAAAAAGTCTGAGACTCAGTTTACTCAATATAAAATCCATTGCTTTAAATGGACGGTTCAATGATCACAACATAATAAAACTCATCCATTTGTGGTTCATTATTCTTTTAACACCCATTCGCAGAATTCATCTTTCCTGGACAGTTTGTAGAATTTGAGTCACACATGCATTGTAGCATGTAGTGGCAGTTTGTTCTTTTGTGTTGCTTTCACTTTGGTATTGTTAGGAATAATGCTACTGTGAATATCTATGTCTGACTCTTTATGGGCATGATTTTGTGGATATTTCTCTTGAATCTGTATCTACTAAGGGAACTTATATGTGATAGGAATGATTTTTTTTTAGCTGTGTTCCACTGTGGCTTCTCCAGTGATGTACGAGGGTCATGTTCCTCCACATTCTTCACCAAGCTAATCTATTATGTTTATTACATCAACTGACACTGATGGGTAGTGAGAAAAATATGATCTGGGGCTCTCTGACTCCAACATCAGAAGATCCTATGTCTTATTGAGAGTGAACTTTTGTGGCATTCACTGCTGAAACAACTGTTTCCTGAAGTAAACTCTTCCTGGTACAGGAAAGAAATTCCTTCTTATTAGCATAGATATACAGTGTTCATGTTCATAGTCAAGTCAAACCAGAGAAAAATTCCTTAAAAAAGTGTCCTCTCATCACAAATAGTTCATTCTATTGCACAAATGCCGCTGCAGCTCTGTGCCTCAGAAGTATCTCAGAAAATAGTCTAATAACTTTATTTTAATCTAGCATTTTACTTATGAAAAATCATATTATAGGCAGGAAAAATTTGGAGTGTTTTTATTTAGGAACAAATTCTATCATTTAGCTCTAGATTTAGTTTAAAGGTTTTCAAAGGCTTTTATCATGCAAATGTAAACATTATACAATAAAATATAATGTACACTGTAGTTTTTAGAGTCTATATTATTACATATATTGGTTACTAAGTAAAGATTTAGTTAATGAATCTACCCTAAATAAACTTACTTTCAAGAATGTGAAATGATACAAAATAATGATTTAGTGCTGAAATAAAATTTTGTCAATTTTATTAAAAGTAGATTCCATTTCTTGACATATTTAAGTTTTTAAGACCATTTTATTGCATTGTTTCATAGTAATAAATTGACTCAGTTAAATTGTTACTGATAGGAGTACAAAATTAGCACCACACGACTATAAATGCAGATAACCACAATCTATTCAATATGTACAATCTCCCTTTATATATACACATATATTTACAGCTAATAAATAACATTTAAGGCCAAAGCATTGTGAAATCTTAAGAAGTAAGTTTCTAGTGTTAAATACTAATTTAATAACTCTTAGGCCCTTGCACCTTTAATCAAAACCCAAACCCAGAAAATCAATAATTTAGCAATAAAGGGGGATGCCAACAACAAATGATACATTATTTTATTTTTTAAAGGTAATTCATTCCAAGCCTGCTGATTTTAATCACAACATTCATCATACTTTATGTAGACACAACCATTTCTCACATGAAGTGTTGTAGTCTTAGCACTTACAGAACAGTTTCCTTTACAATATATTCCAATACATCCCTTTATCATTTACCTTTTATACTGCATTTAAAAATAAAACATACATGCAGGGCTTCGTGATGTGAGAATGTTTTCAGATATTAACATATATTCATAATTCATAGTCTTAGCAATAGTCTGAAATATTTTTATTTAGTTTATAAATATATAATTGCTTACTCAACTGGTTGTTAGAAGCAACTTTCATGGTCTTTTGTGTAGCTCTGGCAATTGAGAACTTCTAAATGTTCTTAATGGTTCACAACCATTCTTTATGAACATGTCCCAGTAACTTTTTCATCTCTCAATAAAAACGGTGGTTGTAAAAATTTGCAGCAGTTCTAATCATGTAAAATTTGAGCCTGAATACAGATTTTCCTATCAAATCAAGGAATAAAGAGATGACCCAAGTAAAACTGCGATAAATCAAAATTTGATTATTACTAATAGATATTAGATGATTTCAAATTGTTTGATAGATTTGACAATATGAAAACAAAGTTTAAGTATCAGCTCTTCTTTCTAGTTAGTATGTGTCATTCAAGGACTGTAGACTCTCTTTAAACAGCTACACAGAGAAAATTATTAAAATATAATCTTAAGACAAAGTAAGGAAAGGATGGGGAGAATCTTACTCAATAAGCTGTAAAGACTACTGCATATTAATCTTTTGAAATTTGCAATAAATTATGATGCAACCAATTACATAGAGCATTTTAATGGATTAGTGGTTTATCAACTCTTGCATCCCTTCTTTCTCCAAGACCTAGGGAGTTCATTCCCAATGGCAAAGGAGAGCCAGTATCCAAAAAATCAGGTATCTAAACGTTTAGTAAATAGGTCTAACTGATGCTACACAAATTTATTTTCTACAGTCTGGATTGGAGAAGGTATCAGTGAGGAAAAGGCAATTTACAGGTTAAAATAATAGGTTCTAGCCAATTTTAAGCTATGACAATATCCACCACATAAAGAAGCTTTATTCTTTTACCATGGGCCCAAACAATTCCTATTAATTTCTCAAAGAACAACATGCAATACTTTTCATAGATACTGTCTTTAAATGTTAGGTGTGCTATTTGACCACTATACACCTCAAAGTTAATGATCAACCTTTCAGTATTTGAGGTTATCCTAAAATAACTAACAAAAATATAGCTTGGCTTAGTACTTGTGGAAAATACATATTTAACAACCCAGGACACTGAGCATCTTTTGCAAAAGTTGTTTCATTCTTCATAGAACTTTAAAAATATGTCCCAGTAACTTTTTCATCTCATGTGTTTTGACAGATGTCCATGGTTTCTGAAAAATAAGAGGAAGATCAATTTATTATCTTAGTATTTAACAACTCTCCCCAAATTTTTATGATGAAAAATGGATGTTCAGTAAAAAAAGGTTGTGAGAATAAACTGAGAGCTGATGTGAATAATGAAAATGAGACAGTGGCAGGCTATAGGAATGCAAGGTGATCCGTAGATAGTCGCATTTCAATAAAAAAATATTGACAAAGAACAGAGACATTGTTTTTTAAAACAAACAACATTCATTTCTAAAACTTGGTAAATGAAATTTCTATTTACTAATTTTATTTACCTATGACATTATACTTATAAAGTATTTCAGATGATCAAAAAAGAACTTTTTTATTTTATTAATTTAGTCAGTGGAAACAACTACAGTTTATTAGTCTTATTTGTAATTATCTCCTAGATAAATATAGATGCCTAAAATAAAAGCTGCCTAAATTGACATTTAGGTAGATATTATCTCATTATTCCTTAATCAGATGAGGTATGTCATATTCCTGGATATATTATAGTAAAATATAAGAGGACAAAAATTCAACAATTAGATATCATCTCACACCACAGAGACTGGCCCATATCCAAAAGAGCAAGGACATGGAGAGGATCATGTTGAGTGAAATTAGCCAGAAGAAAAAAGACAGATATAGAATGACTGCATTTATTTGCATGATATATATATATATTATGAAACCAATATCCAATGTCAGGCAAAACATGGATCAGGAGGTCTTGTCAAAGGTGGAATCTACCACAAACGTGTGGGAGCCAGAGGTTAGGTAAGATGGAGAAGGGAACAGTGTGCTAATAATTGTCAAAAGTGATAATACCAGCCTAGAACTGAGCATTGAATACAGGCAAAAAAGATACATATGATAACCTCTAAATGTATGCATTGTAATCCACAGTGTGTAAAAGAGAGAGAGAGAGAGAAGAGAGAGAGAGAGAGAGAGAGGGGGGAGAAGAGATAAAGAACCTGCTATAGAGGCAGGCTATGGGAGGGGGAGAGAGATTGGGGACATTGGTGGTGGGAAATGGACACTGGTGGAGGGATGGGTGCTGGAACACTGTAAGACCGAAACCCAAATATGAACATCTTTGTAATTGTATATCTCACGGCAGTATAATAAAATATTTTTTTAAAAAGGACAAAAATTGTTCATAAATATCTGGAATTAATTCTCAACTTTTTTGAAATTTATTTTTGCTTTCACAGAGGATGATTTGGGTACAATTTTTGTTTGTGCATTATTTATATGTGATGAAAAATATAGCATAAGGTAATAATTTTATCATTCTGCATATAATAAGCATTATAAGCATTATGTAATAATTTTATTATTACCTATAAAAATAAGCATTCGGTAATAATTTTATTATTCTTCCCAGCTTAATATAAGTAGCAGTATCCTCCAATCTCATGTTTATCTCAATCTCAATCTCATGTTGAGTGCTCTGAATGCTTTTAATCCAAGACATCATCTTATCACTCAAAGTTTTATATGCCATAACTTTATTTTTAATAAAAAATATGAGCAATATATAATGTATGCGTAAAGTCTGGCAAAAATAAATAAAAATTTTACCTGGGTGATAGAGACACACCTATCTTATTTCCCTCTACCTATTTTTCTCTAATCTACCATAGTGGACATGAATACTATAAAATATTAGTTGAAAACAGGGGATATTGTATAGTATCTTTAATACATCTATTGAATGGGAATTTTTTATTCTGTACCTTTTTTTATAAATGGAATTCGGAAAAGACAACTCATAGCAATTACGTTTTCTATTTCCAGAAGGTAGTGTGACTTTCCCATTGCTTGTGGTGTCTGGTTTATTATGACATAATCTAAAATTTCACTTCTTTGTATCTTTAACCCATTAGCTCTTGACATTTGGCAGGAGAGTGAGAAAAAGAATAAATAAATTGGCACATCAAAGGAATTCAGGAGGGGATGAGAGTCACACGCTTAGTCTCCACTTAGTACTGGTGTTTTGGAAAGATTCCGCTGACAGCTGCCACAGGGATTAGCGTTAAAGGTCAGGCAGGAGAGAGCCAGGAGTTGTTTTGAGATGGAAGAAGTGTCTTCTACACTCCAGTTCCTTAACTCCATGAGCTTTGGGCATGTTGCGATACCTGCTTCCTGGTTGCCCCTTTGGCTCTCTACATGGAGTCTATTAGCACCTAGAGAATTAAGGACTATAAACCACATCTTATGTTCTGCTTCCCAGGGATTAAAAAAAAAGGCTGCATCCACAATGATGACTGCTCACTTGT
Organism: Cryptotis parvus; assembly: GCA_021461705.1. Classification (NCBI taxonomy): domain Eukaryota; kingdom Metazoa; phylum Chordata; class Mammalia; order Eulipotyphla; family Soricidae; genus Cryptotis; species Cryptotis parvus. Next base: position 57,268 of record JAJIBD010003898.1, on the reverse strand, counting down.
GCTACATGATATTGTACATGTAAAGAAAGCAGGAAAACAGGAAAAAGTATAAGGAAAGATTATGTGGTAGTCCAAAAACAAATCTAAAGACAGAATTTACCAGAGGTCACCGCTGGAAGAAAGAATAGAAAAGGAGACAGTGTTTCCAAATCAAATGGTTTGGTCTGATATGTGTAGAGATGCCCTGATGGTTTGGATAACAAGAATCGGAGTTGTGGGTCTTTATTCATTAGGGGGTGAAGTGTAATGCATAAAATAGTATCTCTCAAAATGCAAGTTAAGGTTAGCAGAAAGTTTTAGCCCATGATGCTTACCAGCCAGATCTTTTATTCAGAGACTTATCATGACATTTCACAAATACCAAAGATGACTTTCCTTTTTGTAGATAAGATACTTTCTCCCTAGAACAGAAGATCACCCTGTAGAAAAAAAATAAATATAAACACATCATATGGGACATGAAACCATGATTCAAAAATACATAATTAAAGCTGTTCAAAATTCATCTGATCAATCTGATTAGTTGTTTTGATGATTTTAATGTCTCAAATATTTTTAAACATTATTTTTTATTTTTATTTGATTTTTAAATAACTTAATATTTTTATTTAATTAAAGAATTGTGATTTACAGAGTTACTAATAGTTGAGTTTTAGGCATGTAATTTTCAGCACCTATCACACCACCAGTGTCAACTTCCCTCCACCAGTGTCCCCAAACTCCATCACCCCACCCCCAATTCTCACCCACCTGCCACCTTAATACGTTACAAAATTTGGTGGTTGCAGCTTAGATCTCATGTTTTCAGTGTTGTTGAGTTTGTGCTTTGTAGGTATAGCTAAACCACTCTCCCACATCACCAGAATAACCAAAGCCTCGAGCTCCGTTACTTCACCTTCTCGTCTTCCTCGACCCCTTGATTTCTTTCCTTCTCTGTCCTTCTCCTCCCTAAATTCTGAGCTTTGAGTCAAGGGAGATCTAGGCATTCCCCGCCTTCACTCATCTGTGGTATTGAGATTTCCAGATGATGAAATGTAATTTGTTTAATTTTTATTTGCTTTGGGCTGCAGCTTGCAGTGTTTGGGGGGCTACATTTGACTCACCCTTAGAATTCACTCCACTACTGGTCAAGAGGTCATGCTGTGATAGGGATCAAACCCCGGGCCTCTCTCTTTACAAAACATGAAGTCCAGCCCTTTGAAGTACCTCCCCAGATGCTTTTGTGTTCCTCATGCTAAATTGTTCACACTCATATTTTGGCCAACATCACTTCTGAACGCATAGGTTTTATTCAGAATTCTCATCTACTGCTCTTCAGTCATGCTAATCAGCCCATGCAGACAGCGTCTGGGGAGTCCAGAGCGGTCTTAGCAATGCAAGGCTTTCACCAAAAGGTGATAAAGAGCATCTGGTCACATCACAGCATCTCCACTAGAGAATCACCTCTAGTTGATGTAACATCTCTCATGCTGTGTATTTGAAAAAACAGTGCCGAGATACCTGAGTTCTGTCACAATTCCCACTAATTGTCGGCAACTCAGCGCTTGTTTTCCTTCCCTGAGATACATACACACCATCACTGTTGTCATTCGACTTTAGTCCCCTAGTAGTACTCATTCTATTTCACGCATACTCATAAAAAAGCGTGAGTACCGTTATATAGTTCAATGATTTTCAACTTGTTTTATAACTACAGATTTGTACAAATCTGTGGACAGATGATTGAAGATCACTAATTTAGGTCATACAGTTTTAAAAATAAAAATTCACTTGATTACTTGATCACTTGAAATCCTTTTATTTGTCGATTTGCTCGAGTGGGCGCCAGTAACGTTTCCATTTGACCCTATTACATGTAGCCTCTCAAAAAAACAATTAGTAAACTTCTATCTGAATGTTAAAATCTCCAGAAATACTATCCGGTCTAAAGTGAATTAAGAAAAAGTCATTGATTTACTTTTTTTGAGTTTCTCCTGCTTTGACTCGGACCTTCCCAATAGCAAAGCCGGGGCTACTCCACCAGTCGGACCAGCTGAAGTACGAGTCGCTCTCCCCACTTGAGTTTTAACATCAGTAGCTCTCCAATATCCACCTCCGTGTAGATCAGAAAGGAGTATGTCTTATTTGGAGACTTCAGGTCTAAGTAAAACAGCAATACAGTTACTGGTTCATATCTTTTAAACCCTTTTGCACCACTTCCTGAACTTTTTTGAAACTTTTTCTTCCTCCCTAAAAGTAAATAGCTTTATTGTTTGAGAATATTTTTGAGTGTTAAAGAAAATTACCTCTGATGTAAATAAGGTAAATGTAAATGGCATTTAGAAGTCCAATGCATTCTCCATTTGTGCTACAGAGCCTGATGCATTCAGCGTATTTTAGGCGATATCTTTCCCTTTAACTTTCTCTCTCTCCCTCTTTTTCTCTCTCTCCCTCCCTCCTCCTTTTTCTTAATTTTGTGTGTTTGTGTCACATCTGATGATGCTTACGAGCTACTTCTAGCAGTGTGCTTGGGGAGCCACGAGGGCGCCAAGAATTAAACCCAAGATGCTGACATAGCTCAATGCTTTAAGCTGTTCCCTTCTCCTCCTCCTTCTCCTCCTTTCTCCCTCTCTTCTTCTCCTTTTCTTCTTCTTCCCTATCCTCCTCCGTCGCTTCTTCTCCTCCTCCCTCCTTCTCCTCCTACTGCTCCTCCTTCTCCATCTTCTTTTCCTTCTTTGTTTTTGGGTCACAAGTAGTACTCAGGATATTATGTGGTGCTGGGGATTGAACTTAGCCCTCCACTTGCAAAACCTGTGTACTAGCCAGGTTTTTTGAGCAATCTTGTCAGAACTTTAAAATTGGGCAATTTTTATTTATATATTTTATTTATACATTTTTATTTATACATTTTTGCAGAGCCTCATCAATCTCAGGGCCTCACAAATGTACTTCACAGGTACAAAGCTCTATCACTTAGCTATACTCCCTACCTATTTCATTTTTATTCTAATAATATTTTTCAAAAGTCTTAGAGAAAAAATTTTCAAGTCAAATTCAACATAAGAATTTTTATGGATTTCCTTTCTACTGTTGTCTGTATATATGTTTATGTCTATGGATGTGCAAATATGTTGCATATGTTTGTTTCATTGCAACCTATATACAGCAATTCTCAGTTATTTAGGCTCATTACAGTTTCTCTTCACTTTTTTGTCATGTTAGATCTAGTTTTCTATAAATATAATTTAAAATCTAGCTTCTAAAATTGTGGGTTGCAGCCCCAAATACATATGCGGTCACATAAAAAGAAATAGGCATCAGTAACATGTTTCTGAATGTGCAGTGACCAAAAATTAATTCAAGGTCAACTACATAATTAATCCAAGGTGATTTTGGCAGCTCTTGCCTGTCTTGTATTTTTTCAGCTGAAAAGGGATCATAAGTAGAAATATCTAAGAAGCCCTGGTTTAGAGCAGTTTTTTCCAAAGTGAGCGATATCACTCCATAACGGGTATTGGAAAAATCTATGGGGCTGGTAGCGCCCTGTGCAGTGAAGGGATTTGGAAGATGGGATGTACTTTGCTAAAAACAGTTTCCAGGGCAATGTTAAGTCTATTTTTTCCCCTGAAAAGTGAGGAATTGGTTATACAAGTTTGGGAACCTCTGGTAGATTGATTGACTTCATCCGGCTTTCTCATGTCTCTGCACTCAGGGATGGCTCTTGGCTTTGCTTAGGGAAATCTACGAGGTGGGTGCCGGGATGTACAGCAACTGCCATACCTGCTATATTTGCTCGTTAACCCCACGCATGCCTTATAACTTTAAAAAAAAATTCCTTGTTGAATGTTTCCTATTTTTTCTCTATTCCTTTTCTGATCCTCAGACCAAAGCAATGCCATGACACACCCACATAATGGAGGAAATACCTCACAGGGTGAAAGGGATGTTCTCGCTCTCAGCTACAGTGCCATACAGAGAGATTGTAAAGGCCTGGTTTGTCTGTGTGTTACTCTCAGTTCCAGAAAAATGTATCTTTACTTGGTAATGAAAGACTGTAGAGAGCAAATTAGAAAAAAAAATGCTGATTAGTCTTTATGGAAACACGTCATAACTCAAACACACAATTCAGAACCACAAACTTATCTTTATCTCATTGGTGCACAGATAAGAAATGTTCACACACAAATACCAGCGTATCTTGTAAAGGTTCTTTATATCTCTACAGTGTTTACTAGCAGAAAGTTTAAATCTTAAATTTGACTCTCAGAAAAATCTGCTTTTATAGTAGACAGGGAAAACTCAATCCTAGGATGTAGCCATCGTTGACGATGAGATCACATCAAGAAGTAAAAAATACCCATAGTACTTTCTCTATGAATCCCATCTCTCCTCAGCCATCCTTGTTCTCTAGCTCCTATACCAAGTATAGTTGACACGCTACCATAGCACTTTAAGTGATCCTGTTTCTTTGTATCTTATATGCTGTGTCTAAACTGCAAGCACTTTCTGACCGGAGATTCATATTCATCCTCTTCATTTACCTACTGTCTAGCACAGTTTAAGCCGAGTTCACAATAAAATTCAAGTCTTCAAGAGATTACAGTATGTTCTCTATTTGCTTATTTTGAGACATCAGGAGAACTAAGGGTCCCAACTTTGCCTGGGAGCCTTCCTTGAATTATATATGCTACCAATCTCTGCACCACCTAGTTTACGTCTATATTCAAATAAGCTGCCTAATAAATTCATAAAGTGTTATATTTTTTTACTTTACCTTTACTTAAAGCAAACTTTAGGAATTAGAAATTTTTTATTTCTATAATAAACCAGATAATAAATATTTTGGGCTTCGGAGTCATATAGTCTCTGCGCCAACTATTCAACTTTGCAGGCTTAGTCAATGCAAACATAAATGCAAGAAGTCCTCTCCTAATAAAACTTTGTTTGAAAAAATGTAGGTACTGGGCTAGATTTGGTCCATGAGCTATAGTTTACTGACCTTGGATGAATGTTTTTAAATTTTCTCTGAGCTTACATCTCTCTGATGTTACATGGAATAGCCCATGTAACATCCACAACTAGAGTTATATCACTTATATCACTTGTATCACTTGTCTTCCCATTGTTCATGAATTTGCTCAAGCAGGCACCAGTAACATCTCCATTTGTCCTACCGCATGCTAGTGTAGCCCAAGGACATCTGCTCGCTCCAGGAACATGAAGAGTCTCAAACCATTCCTTCAGGTCATGGGACTGAGGAGTATAATTGTTACTGGTTTTGGCATATCAAATACGACACGGGTAGCTTGCCAGGCTCTGCCGTGTGGGGTGGGATACTCTCGTAGTAGGCTCTCATCTCGTGCATTTACTGATGAACCATGCAGCCACTTTGTAACGGAGAGAGTAATATCACTTTTATTATTTCTATTGTAATGGATAGTATCGTTTCTTGTGATATGTGATATCACAAGCATAATAAAAATAGGACAAAACTGACTTTCGTTATTTACAATAGTCTCTACCTACCTTTGTAAGGCATCTGAGAACGAGTTTTCAGGTACATTTTGCTGCTTCTCTTGGCTCTGACCTTATTAATCTCATAGCCAAGGTTGTTGCAACGGTTCTTTCTGCAGCTCAGACAGAGCCCTTTCTCAAAAGCTTCTTTTTGAATTACACCGTAGGCCTTACTTGGGTTTTCTTCATTCAATAGAGAATCAATAAAAAGATGAATAGAACGTTCATGGGAGCACTTCACTAGTTGGTCCACATCTGAAAAATAAAAAGGACGCAAAGAAATTTCAACTCCTTGAATGTGCTTAGTCAGTATTACTCCATGTCTCTTCACTCTTTCATTAAAATAATTTAGGTATACTGTTAAAATAAAGTGGCCTCAGGATCTAGTCCTATTAGCTGCTGAATTTAGGTTCCATTTAAGAATGATTCTTGGTGGAAACAGCTTATCTATCTCTAGAAGTATTAAAGTTTATTTATGAATCTGTAATAAGAGACATCCAGACGGAAATTCATTTCTCTTAGCTATTCACATCTTTCTCTTGTCTGAAAGAATCAAACACTTCTAGGTGCTTCTACACACTTACTATTAGAAACTACATCGCACAGCATAGTATTCAAGAATAGCATTTAAGCACAGTTACTATGTATAATTGAGCATTGCTGTATTTTAGTAAATTAATTTATGAGTAGTCACTAATGTCAGAATAGTATATCTTTTATCACATATTTAATAATAATTAATACTATTAATAACCTTACATAATAATTTATAACCTGTACACAAAAGACATGATCATTTTGACTATATACAGGTCCTTTAGCTCATAATTTTTTAAGTTTCCGTATTAGTAAAATAAATATTAAAATAGATATTAGGATTAATATCAAATGTCTTTGGGGGAGATGAAGGAGTCTGGGCTATACCCAGAAATGTTTAGGGCTTTCTCCTTGCTCTGTGCTCAGGGATCACTTCTGTTGGTGCCCAGTGGTCAAACTTGGGTCTTCTACATGGAAAGCAAAGAGCTTTCTTTACCTTTTATGGAGTCCTGGAGGATTTAATATGGAAGGATTATTCAGTTCTGGTTTGTAGTCTCTTTAAAATAGCTGACAGGGCCAGGAAGATGGCATGTTTTGTATGTAGAAACCTTGGGTTCAGTCCCTGGCACTTCAAGACTCCTGAGCAACACGGAGACTCAGAGCATATCTAAGTGAAACTCCCAAACCAGAGCCAAATAGCCCCACCAGATAACATGAAAGACAGAAGAAATTTAGACTAACATCTCTACTTTCAGTAAAAATTCAAACTCATTCTGTTAGTTTTAGAACTATATTCAAAGTAAACCAGTATATGCTAGATTATCTGTTACTAACAAAGATAATCAACTTTTCTTATCTATATATCATCTTTATTTTAATGTATAATACTTAATTTAGTCTATAATGTAAGAAATAAAAGTAAAATAACTGTCTCACTATGGGACTAAACTATAAGGTAATCACTTCAGAAACGTATCTGGGAAAATTTGTTTATTTGAGCCATATACTATTAAGAATAAGCAAGACACTGTTCAATGGTTATCGATAAAGCTTACATCACATTAACTTTTAAATCTTATTTACCTCCAAGGCCTTTCTCTGCAATTACACGAATAGCTTCTCCAATGTTACATCCTGGTTGGAAAGTGCCTCCATTAGGATAAATGTCAACATGCCCTACTGGTTTCTGGATTCCAATGCTTCGGCCAGGTGACCCTCTGGTGAATGTGTGTAGGACATCTACAAAATCTGCATCATCAGGAGAAAGGCGACTTGGAGCCTCTGCATACTCAAAGTTAGGTCCAGCTGGATCTAGGCCTTAATGGGACCAAAAAAAGATCAGAAAAGTCCTTAGAGATGTTTTAATATCTAATAGTTTTATTCTTCATCATTATTACTTTAGTATTCCATTGCTTGTATATCATTTAACTTTTTAACTGGTAGCAACAGGGATTATTACTAGCTTTTTATCCTATATTAAATTCTATACTGAATATTCTATATATATTTATATTGAACATGCTATATTGAATTAATTGACTCATTAAATTATGAGTGTCAGAAAAGGAAGCTTAGCTCCTTGTAAAATAAAATTTAAGTCTCTTAAACTAGATTTAAGTTGCAATTTTCACTCAAAATGACTTGGTTTCATTTTGTAGTATTAATCTTCTTTTCCTTCTTAACTGGGGTCACAGACTTGGTTGTGGGACATGTGAGGAGATTGATTAATCACCTGTAATCAGGTGGTTGTGGTGTACCTGCTGTTGTACACTCATACTGCTGGGGACCTCTCAGGTGCTGTCACAGAGTCACAGAGATCATGCTTTCAAGCCAGATAGTTCTCTGCCACTGAACTATCCTTGGGGCACTGGTAAATCATTCTTGAGCCAGGTTAGAAGACAGTAAAATAGAACTGAACTCTTTCTCCTCTATATGTGACACTTGCCAGTCCCGCCCCTCGAGGTGTTGCAGGTGTGGCTGCAGTGCCTGGTTGTGTTGGCAGGTGGCAGACAGGAGACAGGCTTGTCTACACCCAGGGCACAGCCCCGTGGGCCCTGGATGGTTGATGGTCTGACATAAGAAAAAGACTGGGCCACCTAGGATGAACCCAGAGCCATGGCAGAGCCTGGCAAGCTACCCATGGTGTATTCGATATGCCAAAAACAGTAACAATAATGAACTTCATTCCCAATGAATGGGAGACATTCCTGGCGCCCACTTGAGCAAATTGATGAACAATGGGAAGAGAAGTGAAACAAGTGATATGTGACACTCTTTGCCAGTGATACATTCGCCCAAATGTTGGAAAATATCAGTTTATTACAGAAGATATGTACTGTTGGTCCTTGGATGGGTATCTGGACTGATCGCGATGTGCAGGTGTAAACAGATAAGAACCAAGTGCTCTATAATTGTTCCTCTCTACACTGGCCCACATGAATGTCTTTCTCTTCTCAAATGTCCTCTGGTGTAGGTCCTTTAAAATATTGTCAAGTACTTAAGTGAAAGAGGAAGCACGAGTTTTATTATCAAAATGTGGGGGAAAGGGGAGAGCTGGACTTCTCAAATTCCCAGAAAGGCTCTTGGACTCTTCAGGATGAGAACTCTGCTGTGTCTGAGTTGGGGCGGGCAGCTCCGCCCAGGCTCCAGGACTTCATGAAGCCCCGCAGTCATGCCCACCTCCCACAGGCACCATGTCAACCCATTGGCTCAGACCATAGATCCTGAAGTCTCTGGGCACTGCATACACCATCACACAAGACTTCTAATTCCTCAACACTTAAATTCCAGTAGGCACACAACAAATTACATGGGAAATAATAGAAAATCAACTAAACTCACTCAGCAAACAAAAACAAAGACACAGATGGCTAAACTATCAGCCGCTTAATAAATTCTTAAACAAGGACTTAATGCATTCAATTGTGCTCAGATATAATAATTTTTTGCATAAAATTGATTTTATACTTACTGATTTTTATACTTATTAATTTTAATATGGAGCTTTGTTATCTAATCAATTCCAGCTCTAGGCTTGAATCCACAGTTGTGGATTTTGTTACATCAAAATAAATTTTTAAATATCTATTTTGAAAAGATCACATAAAGGCATTACCTTTCCCAACTTCAAACTGTACTACAAGGCAGTGGTAATTAAAACAGCATGGTATTGGAATAAAAACAGACCTGTGGACCTATGGAATAGAATTGAGTATCCTGACACCCACCCTCAAAGACATGATCAGTTAATCTTTGATAAAGGTGCAAAGAGTCCAAAATGGAGTAAGGAAAGCCTCTTCAACAAGTGGTGTTGGGAAAACTGGGCAGCAACATGTAAAAAATGAATTTGGACCTGTGTCTAACACCATGCACAAAAAATCAGATCAAAATGGATTAAAGATCTCAATATCAGACTTGAATCCATGAAGTACATTGAAGAAAATATAGGAAAAACCCTCCACGACATTGAAGCTAAAGGCATCTTCAAAGGTGAAACGTCACTAACAAAGCAACTAGAAGAAAAGATAAACATATGGGACTACATGAAACTAAAAACTTTCTGTACCTCAAAAGAAACAGTGACTAAGATACAAAGACAGTCCACAGAATGGGAAAGAATATTTACCCACTACCCATCTGATAAGGGGTTAATATCCAGGATATATCAGGCACTGGTAGAACTTTACAAGAAGAAAACAAACAACCCCATCAAAAAATGGGGAGAATAAATGAACAGAAACTTCAACAAGGAAGAAGTTCTAATGGCCAAAAAAATATATATGAAAAAATGCTCAACATCACTAATCATCAGAGAGTTGCAAATCAAAACAACAATGAGATATCATTTTACACCACAGAGAATGGCACATACTCAAAGAGCAAGAACAACAAGTGCTGGCGTGGATGTGGGAAAAGGGGACACTCATCCATTGTTGGTGGGAATGCCGGCTGGTACAGCCTTTCTGGAAAACAATATGGACATTCCTCCAAAGACTAGAAATTGAACTCCCATTTGACCCAGCCATACCACTCCTGGGAATCTACTCTAGGAAGCCAAAAATATGCAGCGGAAACACCATCCCTACTTTTATGTTCATAGCAGCATTATTCACAATAGCCAGAATCTGGAAACAACCAGAGTGCCCGAAAATCGATGACTGGATAAAGAAGCTTTGGTACATCTACACAATGGAATACTATGCAGCTGTTAGGAAAAATGAAGTTATAAAATTTTCCTATAAATGGATGAACATGGAGAAGATTATGTTGAGTGAAATTAGCCAGAAGGAGAGAGACAGATACAGAATGTCTGCATTTATTTGCATGACATAAATATATATGTACATATTATAATATCAATATCCAAGGTCAAGTGAAACATGTATCAGGAGGTCTTGTCAAAGGTGGAAATTATCACAAACACGTGGGAGTCAGAGGCTAGGTAAGACAGAAAATGGAGCAGTGTGCTAACAATTGTCGAGGGTACTAATGCCAACCTAGAACTGAGCATTAAATACAGGCAATAAGATACACATTACAACCCTTTAATGTATGTTCTGTAATCCATAGTCTGGAAGGGAAGGAAAAGAGAAAGAGAGAGAAATGGAAAGAAATAAAGAACCTGCCATGGAGGCGGGTTGGGGAGGGGGAGGGAACCTGGGACGTTGGAGGTGGGAGATGGGCACTGGTGGCGGGATGGGTGCTGGAACACTGTATGACCAAAACCCAAATATGAACTTTTTAATTGTATATCTTTGTAATTGTATATGTCACAGTGGTATAATAAAATACTTTTTAAAAAAAAGAAAAGATCACATAAATACGACACAAAGCACTCAAAAAAATAACAAGTGGCTCTAGGGCTCTCAGCTGCTTAACTCTGCTCTATTTCTAGTTCTCTTTTACTGCTGGTAGGTAGTAAACCCATGGGATCAAGAGTCACGTCTTTTAATCTTCAAGAAAAATACTCCTCCAAAGATAAGCAAGTGATTACTTGATTACTCTCTGGGTATTTCACAGTCTGCTTTTCTTCCAGAATGATGAACATCACAACCATTCTATGATAAGACAAATTATGTTGCTTTCTTACCTGTAATTCTGTTGACTTTCTTGTTGGTCAGACTTCCTGCAACACCAGCAGCATGAGCTCCCAGGCTGTATCCCAAGAGATGGACATTGTCCAAAGGATAATTGAATTCTTCCTTTGGAAGGTAAAGAGGAAAAAAAGAGATATTCTAGATCGTTACAAACATTTAAAAATTAAGGAAATAAAATGATTACATTTTTTTTCAAATCATAGGCAATACTAAAGCTTACCTTTGTTAATTTTGTGTTACAGATACAAAAGGTATTTTGATGTTGACATTTTCTCTTTTTAACAATTTATTTAAGTTAGGCTTTTTCATTCATTTGAAATTATAATAAATATGTGCATGTCTATATGTATTAATATATGTATGTGTATATATTAAGACATATATGTGTATGAAGTATAAATTTACATAATTTAAGATGTATAGAAAATTTTCCTAACTTAAAATATTATAATATATGTTCATATACTGCAATTTACAGGGTACATATAATGATATACATATACAATACATATAAAACTACATTTAACCTTAAAGTATTATTTATTATTCTAAATCCTTGTCTTTTTTTTTCTTTTTTGGGGGTCACACCTGGCGATGCTCAGGAATTATTCCTGGCAGTGCTCGGGGGACCATATGGGATACTGGGGATCGAACCCGAGGGGGCTTCATGCAAGGCAAACACCCTCCCAGCTGTGCTATCACTCTGGCCCAATCCTTGTCATTTTCACCTGTAAGGATTTTAAAAAAAAGACTTAAGGTCAGAAAATAATACAGTAGGGACTGGAGCGATAGCACAGCAGGTAGGGCATTTGCCTTGCACGTGGCCAACCTGGTTCCATACCTGGCATCCCATATGGTCCCCTGAGCACCGCCAGGAGTAATTCCTGAGTGCAGAGCTAGGAGAAACCCCTGAGCATCGCAGGTGTGATGCGAAAAAAAAAAGGAAAGAAAAAGAATACAGTGGAAGAATCACATACACAGTCAGTTTCCTCATTCAGGTGCTGAGGCCCAGAGAGGTGACTTGATTGCCCCAACGTATCTCTTAAATAGTTTTTTAAATTTTGTGCTTTGATAATCAGTTCAGTAATCACAGCTTTTTTTCCTCCTGCAAGTATTTGGTTTAAATTGTTTAGTTTTATTCAAGGCTTCTTTTCAACCACAGGTTTATATTTCGCAGATAATTTTTCAGAGAATCATGAGTCAAAGTGAGTAAAACTGGTAGACTTTTTACTAGAACTCCTGGCCCTTGGCCTCCTCACTTCCTTTCTACCTGAATTCTTCTTAATCCTCAACAAAATCTAAACTTATTCCACACTAAGGAATAAGTGCTCTTAATACTTTCTCAAAGAGACTGATACTCTATCAGGGATTACCCAGTGACTAGAGAAGGATTTGACTGGGCATGACATCTTTCCTCTGTGCTGAAATAGTGAACTGTTTTCTCTTCTACATACTTGATTCTTGGTCTTGCCTGATCTATGGACATATCAAAGGACAGAGTAGAGCAGGGCCATACCTTGGTTTTATAGATATATAATCCTTACCATAATATTGCTAAAAATCATAACTGTACTCATTCTGAAGACTTGAATTGCCCCAGAAAATAATTATATCTAAATGAAGAACAACTATGTTTGTCTTGAACTAGAACTGATATCTGTTTGGGGCTGGTAAGTTTCCTTCTTCCAGACTTACCTCCATCCAGTTGATGAATCTAGCCACATCTTTTCCCACTAATTTTGTGTACCCTGCAGACACCGGATAATGTTGCTGAGCCCTTGACAGCCAATCCACCACAATGACATTGGAGTCCGGTTCTCTCTTGTACAGGGCAGTCACAAGTTTTGGCACCCAACTCTCATACATTCCTGTCACCTAAAGAGGACAACACAAACATTCTTTAAATGCTTATTTATTACAGATACACAGATCCAATGTACCTATATTAAATGAAAATAATACACCAGAATGTTGAGACTTGTGACTGTCCTTTCTGAAGCAAATTTAGTAATATATTTTATAAATTCAATAAAGCTTTGATAATTTTAGTCTTAAATGACTATTAGACCATCATTTTGGATGAGAACATTTTTAGAATAATTACAGATTATTTTAAATAAATTAGCTCTATAACTGTTATAGCTTTAATAATTAAAGGTATAACAGCCTAATTAAGAGATACACAGTTGGGAGAAACAGTTGAGTGAGTCAGTTGAGACTGAGTTCTCAGCCTAGCTGGCAGAATAGAGAGTTAGCAGAGCAGAGAGCCTGGACTGACTGAGCTTGCCTAAGAGCAGAGCTTGGTGATAGTGTGAAGAGAGTCTTGAAGGGAGTTCTGGACTGGTTCTGTGCCTGATACTGTCAATCAGCCAAGCCTTAACATATCACTTTCAATTAGACTAAAAAAAAAACTTGCCCAGCCCAATTATTGTGGGGAATAATTTTCCCTATGAATAGTCATTTATAAATAATATTTGATGCTCTAATAAAAACACCATCTTAAACATGCCTTTTATCCTAGAAGAAAGGAAGTTTATTTAGCAATCTCTTTCTTACTACATGAGAAATCTTTTATAAATCATAAAGAGTGATAAGATCAGCTCGGATTTTGGGAAATTCTCTAAAATTCTTAACTATCAGGGAAAAAAATTATGAGGCTTAATAAAACAGTTCCTAAATCAAGCTTGTCCAGAGCAAAGCAGATCACCAACTGTGATTCTGAGTTTCTTGCCAATAAGGGGACTAAGAGGCAAGATCAAAGAACGGTGGAATCCTCAGGTCAATTCTGCATTATGTCAAATTTTGATTCATGCTTTGAATGGAGACACTGCACAGCTTTGCAAAGAAAGACACTGGATATCTTTGCAAAGACTACAAGCATTGTTTTAACCTTAGCGGGTCACCTAGCAAATAAGGAGTTGGGTTCGTATGATCTTGGTTAGTCATCATTTCATGACTTTCTTTTCTGATCATTGTGGTTCCTTAGCTTCTTGAAGTGATAAAATGCTGGCTGTACAGCTATTTAAAACATGAACATAAAACAAAGAACAAAAGGTACAAAGATCCGTTTATCGCATCAGGAACTGATTTAAGTCGTCTTCAAGCATGTTTCAGTAAAACCACTTCAAGCCTGGATGCAGTCCTGGCTCTTTAAGGGAAGCAGGTGGAAGGACCATGCAGAGCCGAAACCTGCTCTCTGAAACTATAAACTAGTAACACTCTGAGCATATTTTTCAAAGAAGATGGAAAAGCATTGCTTCATATTCTATGATCACAGTTACCACTATCAATTTCCTAACAAAGAGTCTAACCCTTTCATCCTAAATTCAACAGAAAATGCTGCTATTATATAGTATAGAACCCTGAATAAAGGAGTAGGAAGTCCAATACCCACCTACATTAACTCTGAAAGAGTTTTATTTTTCACTAGGTGTTTCTTAGGTCATTCCTTAAATCAGTACCAATTCTTAAAATCTTTGATTCTCGGGTTAAGAGCTGAACTGAAGGACTCTTTGCTCGCTCTATCAGGTGATTCACCTGACCAAGTCAGGAAGTTCATTATGATAAGATGAAATCAGTGTGACTGAAGAAGTTAATGAAGATACCAACCAGCTCTATATAGGGAAACTCAGCACAGGCCAATGGCCAAATCTCTAAGCCCAGGTACTCAAATTGTCAGGACACATAGTGTGAAAAATACAAGTGAGTTCAGGGGTAATTAGGAGTCCATGACAGACACTAGAACTATCTGATGATGTCAACTGTGTCATTTTAGTGTGAAAAGGCAATTCCAATTTCAAAATTGCCTAAAGTAGGAACAAAGTGATAGTACAGCAGGTAGGGCACTTGCCTTGCACATGGCCTACACAGGTTCAATCCCTGGCACCAAAAGTGGTTCCCAGAGCCCCTGCAGGAGTGGTCACTGAGCAGAGAGCCAAGAGGAAGTCCTGAGCACCATCAAGCGTGATCCAAAAATAAACAGAATGCACACACAAAATTTTCTAAAGCATAGGAATTCTCTTAGAGATAATACTGAGATATTTGAGTATCATTACATTTTTCCTGTCATATAAGTATTAAGTTTAAACTATTGTGAGTTTTGAATAAATTTCCTATATGCAACAAAAATATTTTTTAATTTTTATTATACCATGTGAGATATAGAATTACAAGGATGTTCATAATTGGATCTCTACAATACAGTGTTCCAGAACCCATCTCTCCATCAGTGCCAATTCCCACCACCCATATCCCAAACACGCCCCACCACCCAAACCCTGCCTGCCCCTATTGCAGGAGCATTTTACTATGCAACAAAAATATTACTGAAAACTAAAAAGATTACTTTTTCACATTTAAACCTTTTATTTTTTAATTTTTTTGAACTTTGGACAGCACCCCAAATGACTCAGTACTTGTGGGTCACTTCCATCAATGCTTGAGGGACAAGGAAAGTCAAGATCCTGCATGCAGTACATCTTCCAAGGTTAAGTAGTAATTAAAACTGCATGGTACTGGAGTAAAAACAGAACTGTAGACCTATGGAATAGAGATGAATATCCTGACACACATCCTCAAATATATGATTATTTAATGTTTGATAAAGGAGCAAAAAATATGAAATGGAGCAAAGAAAGCCTCTTCAACAAGTGGTGCTGGGAAAATTGGGCAGCTACATGAAAAAAAAATGAACTCAGACCTTTGTCTAACTCCATGCACAAAAGTCAAATCAAAATGGATTAAAGATCTCAATATCAGACCTGAATCCATAAGGGACATCAAAAGAAACCATAGGCAAAATCATCCATGACATTGAAGCGAAAGATATCTTCAAAAATGAAACACCACTGACAAAGCAAGTGGAAGCAAAGATAAACATATGGGACTACATTAAACTCACAAGCTTCTGCACCTCAAAAGAAAGTGACCAAGATACAAAGATAGTTCACAGAGTGGGAAAGAATATCACCCAATACCCATCTGATAAGGGGTTAATATCCAAGATAAATAAGGCACTGATAGAACTTTATAAGAAGAAAACAGCCAACCCCATCAAAAAATGGTGAGAAGAAATGAACAGAAATTTTCTCAAAAAAGAAATTCAAATGCTTTTTTGCATATGAAAAAATGCTCTTTGAAGGGGAACAGTGTGCCAATAATTGTCGAAAGTCTATTACCACATAGAACTTAGCATTAAATACAGGCAAAAGACATACATGATAACCTCTAAGTATATGTATTACAATCCACAATATGTAAGAGAAGGAAGAGAGAGAGAGAGAGAGAGAGAAAGAGAAAGAGAAAAGAGATGGAGAACCTGCCACAGAGGCAGGCTAGGGGAGGAGGGAGGGAATCAAGGACATTGGTGGTGGGAAATGGGCACTGGTGGAGGGATGGGTGCTGGAACACTGTATGACTGAAATCCAAACATGAACATTTTGTAATTGGTAAAAAATAATAAAATTAAATTTTTTTTTAAATTTTAAAAAAAAATTTAAAAAATGCTCTTCATCACTAATCATCAGGGAGATGCAAATAAAAAAAAACTAATGAGATATTATCTCACACCACAGAGACTGGCACATGTCCAAAAGAACAACCAGAGTTGGTGTAGATGAGGAAAGAAAGGGACTCTAACTCATTACTGATGGGAGTGTCGGCTGGTACAGCCTTTTGGGAAAACAATATGGACATTCCTCCAAAAGCTTTCAATTGAGCTCCCATTTGACCCAGTAATACCACTCCTGGGAATATACCCTAGAAGGCCAAAAGTACACACAGCAAAAATAGCATCTTCATGTTTATATTCATAGCAGCACTATTAACAACAGCCAGAATCTGGAAACAACCAGAGTACCCGAGAACAGAGAACTGGATAAAAAAAACTGTGGCATATCTACATAATGGAATACTATGCAACTGTTAGGAAAAGCAAAATTATTAAATTTGCCTATAAGTGGATGGTCATGGAGAGTATCACACTGAGTAAAATTAGTTAGAAGGAAAAAGACAGATATAGAATGGCCATATTCATTTGCATACTATAAAAATAGCATGAGACTAATATCCAAGGCCACCAAAACAGAAACCAGAAGGACTTTTCAATGGTTAGACTCTACCACTAGTGTGTGGAGGTCAGAGGTTAGGTAAGATAGAGAAAGGACCAGTGTGCTAATAACTGCTGGAAGTAGTAAAGTCAGACTAGAACTGAGCATTGAACAAAGGCAAAGGGATATACATGATAACCCCTAAATGTATGTATTGCAAGCCATAACATGTAAAAGAAGGGAAAAAGAGACGAGAAGGAGGAGGAGGGAGGAGGGAGGAGGAAGAGGAGGGAGGAAGAGGAGGAGGAGGAGGAGGAGGAATAAGGAGGGAGGAGGAGGAAGAGGAGGATGAGGAGGAGGGAGAATAAGGAGGAGGAGGAGGAAGAGGAGGAGAGGAGGGAGGAGAATAAGGAGGAGGAGGAGGAGGAGGAAGAAGAAGAAGAAGAAGGAGGAGGAGGAGGAGGAGGAGGAGGAAGAGAGGAGGAGTAGGTGGAGGAAGAAGAAAAGGAAGAGGAAGAAGAGGAAGAGGAAGGAGAAGAAGAGGAAGAGGAAGAAGAGGAGGAAGAAGAAGAAGCAGGAAGAATAAGAACAAGAAGAAGAACAACAACAAGAACAAGACAATCAAGAAGGCGCTGCCATCTGCCATAGAGGATGGGGAGGGAATCTGGAGACACTGGTGTTGGGAAAGGTGCACTCGTGGAGGGATTGATGCTGGAACACTGTATGACTGAAACTCAATCATGATCATCTTTGTAATTGCATATCTCACAATTAATTAAATTTTAATTGCATATCTCATATAATTACATTTTTTAAAAAATTGTTTTATTATAGTTAAAGTAATGCATTTACACACCACCATCAAATCAAAGATATTTATGTCAGAAATTTGAATATATATTTTTCCTAAGATCTGAACTTAATAGTATTACTAGAGACCTTTAATTAAAATAAGCATCTGTGTGAATGCTGCAACTGGTTGTCCTTATTGCCTTCATCTCTGAAGTTATACCACTTAGTTCTATACTGTCACTTTTTAGTCACTTAAGTTACACAGAAAAATAGTGCCTAAAGAAAAAAACAGCCAACCCCATTAGAAAATGGGGAGAGGAGATGAACAGAAACTTTGACAAGGAAGAAATCCGAATGGCCAAAAGGCATATGAGAAAATGCTCATCATCACTAATCATCAGAGAGATGCAAATCAAAACAACAATGAGATATCACCTCACACCACAGAGAATGGCCCATATCCAAAAGGGTAAAAGCAACAAGTGCTGGCGTGGATGTGGGGAAAGGGGACTCTCATACACTGTTGGTGGGAATGTCAACTTGTACAACCTTTCTGGAAAACAATATGGACATTCCTCCAAAGACTAGAAATTGAGCTCCCCTTTGACCCAGCCATACCGCTCTTGGGAATATACCCTGGAAAGCCAAAAACACATAGCGGAAACACAATCCGCACTTTTATTTTCATAGCAGCACTATTCACAATAGCCAGAACCTGGAAACAACCAGTATGCCCGAGAACTGATGACTGGATAAAGAAACTGTTGGTACATCTACACAATGGAATACTATGCAGCTGTCAGAAAAAATGAAGTTATGAAATTTTGCTATAAATGGATGGATATGGAAAGAATCATGTTGAGTGAAATTAGTCAGAAGGAAAGAGAGAGACATAGAATGACTGCATTTATTTGCATGACATAAATATACTAGGTGATCTTACCGAAAGTGGAAATTACCACAAGCGTGTGGGAGTCAGAGGTTAGTTTAGATAGAGAAGGGAACATGTGTGAATAAATGTCTAAAGTTCTGATGCTAACATAGAACTGAGCATTAAATACAGACAAAAAAAATACAAATGATGGCTTCTAAGTGTACATAGTGCAACCCACAATGTGTGGAAGAAGGAGGAGAGAGAGAGAGGGGAGAGGAGAGGAGATAAAGAACCTGCCATTTAGGCAGGATGTGGGAGGGGGAGGGAATTGGGGACATGGGTGGTGGCTGGGGGGCACTGGTGGAGGGCGGGTGCTGGAACACTGTGTGACCGAAACCCCCAAGCGTGAACAGCATTGTAATTGTATATCTCACGGTGGTATAATAAAATGTTAAAAAAAAAAAGAAAAAAAAACATAAAAAAAAAGAAAAGAAAAATAGTGCCTAGTATATAACAATTATTAGGTAATTTATCTCATTTGAATTTGGTGTTTGCTATCATATTCATAATATCAAGAATAATAGAAAAATAATATGTCTAACTATATCCTTAGTAATAATGAAATCTACTTACTAGGGATTGATCATTTTAAAAATAAAGTAATCAAACATGAGCTACATCAAGAAAAATCACTATCTGAAATATTTTGAGAAACTACTTTTGCCTATATTTTTAGTTTTTACTTTTCTAGTCATTTTTCATGTTAGCTCCTTGACTAGGTCCTGACTATATGTGAAAATGCTGCCTAAAGTTTCTAACAAGAGAAGTTTGAAAGTGGAGGGACAGAAATCCCTTATTGTATAGGTCAGTTAACTGAGACTCAAAAATGAGATGTGACTTGATCCGCTTTGGAGAGCTGGAGAATGCCAAAGTCAGAACTGGGATAAATAGCTCCCACCAACTCCAGCCCTCCCTTTGTTCTCCAGAAAAAGCCTTAGATGAAGTGTTGGATGAAGTAAGATCTTTCCAGATGCAGGGTTTTCCACATGCTAATGTAATACTGCTCTAGAGTTCAGCAGAGCAAAACTATATTTTTCCCATCCAACAGGAAGGCTGACTTTAGAGCATCATCAAGGTATGGGGTCCAGTGAAAGTTAGTGTTATCAGGGGAAAGTATTTATGAACCAGAAGCTAGATTCCATAGTCCCATTCCCAACCAGAACTGTCTTTACTAATGATTAAAGGAAAGCCCTAGAAAAGTAAGAATGAATACAGGTGTGCCCCCTATCGGGGGATCCCCAACAATCCACTCCTCCCTAAAAGCCTCTCTTACTGTCCAGCCATGGATCACCACGAAAGTTTTGCTGCTGTGGTTGAATTGGCAGTTAGCCACAGATTCTTTCACTCCAGGAATAAGGTGACAATTGTCCTCAGCTGTGTCTTCAGGGGTCCTTAGGGCAAATTTGCTTTCAATGTCCCTAAAATCTTTTCTTCCAACATTTTCTGAAAAAAAAAAAGGGAGAGATGGTTAACTGGAGGGCTATTATATTTATCTTATTTAACAGAATGATAGTTTTAGGTTAAAAGTAAGTACTACCAATGTTAGTTTTATTTCTGAAGTTTAAAAAATGAATGTGCATTGTGAGAGTACAATTGATGCTTTGGTGGTGATTAAAATTGACAAAAAATTAACTTAAAATGGATACAAGGTCTTTTAGAGAACCAATCTTTTGACTCTCTAATCTATAGATAGGTAGGTAGATTAGATAAATAGATGGATGGATGGGTGGAGGCCCCCGCCGGCGGGGGTGGGTGGGTGGTGTGATGGATGGGTGGATGATAGATAGACAGACAGACAGACAGACAGACAGACAGACAGACAGACAGACAGACAGACAGACAGACAGACAGACAGACAGATAGATAGATAGATAGATAGATAGATAGATAGATAGATAGATAGATAGATAGATAGATAGATAGATGCAATTTATAGGGGGTGCATTATTGATGCTATAAAGAAGGATGCTGAACATTCAATATAGTTAAAAGGTAATTTATATTTATCAGAGACCTAACATTAGGAGTAATATGCAAACACAAGGATTAATCATAATAATATCCTCTTCCAAGTTCCTATTTTTTTTCTCTCTCTGATTCACACATACAGATATAAACATACTCCGGATGAACCTGATCAGCAATTCAGATCAAATGAATTTTTAACTCACATCTTCTATAGAATGAATAAAAAGAACAAGAGCTGAATTTATAAATTGGTCAATTTGGTGAGGGAGGTGAGGTCAATTGAGTTTTTCAAACCTTCAATATATTTCTGATACTCCAATGAAACAATGCTTTTGACTTTTCTAATCAACAGAATCATTTTATATTGAAACAGTTGCAAAAATAGAGATAGCAGATTCTGCATCCAATGTTCTTCCCTAAGAATAAAGCACTAGAAGGCTGAGCTAAAAATACATGACCTGAAAAAAGTGGAAAACGGCCATTCCTAGGTAACTAACTCCCCTTCCCTGCACCCTTCCCATGCTTCATCTGCTATTTTGCTATCAGCACCAATCAAGCTAAACTGAAATATATGCCTGGAAATTCACCATGACAAACAAAACTGAACTATAGCTCCCAGCAACTGTCACTCATGCTCAGCCCTGCCGAAAGACCCAGTGGTAGATCCTCAATACATTTAAGCCCAAAAAGGGTTGGATAATGTCCAGTTTGATTCATTAATTGCTTAAATGTCCATTTAAATCTAATTAATGCTTAAGTAGAAGGACCTAAAAGAACTTTAGTTTGATCTAAACTCCCTATTTTAGAGATGAGTAAACTAAATCAGATAACACAGATGAGCCCAAAAGAGTAAACATTTCACTGTATTACTGTATCACTGTCTTCCCGTAGTTCATCGATTTGCTCTAGCCGGCACCAATAACATCTCCAAATGTCCTGTCCCAAGCAAGTGTAGCCCAAGGGCATCTGCTTGCTCCAGGGACAGGAAGAGCCTCAAACCATTCTTCAGGTCATAGAATTGAGGTCCATAATTGTTACTAGTTTTTGACATAACAAATAAAACTCGGGTAGCTTGCCAGTCTGCCGTGTGGGTGGTAAACATTTAAGTGAGTTTAACAAAATCTTTCATTAAAAACGTGGAAGGCGCAGGTGTGTGTATGTGTGTGATAAAAGTAACTAGTTAAAGTAAAGATATAATCTGATGTACTTTTTGAAATAAAGATTTTAATTTTGTTACTTTCATGCACAGACATATATAGAGGAACATGTTCCGCCCAAGAAACTTAAGACTTTATTATAGAATCTCCATTGATCTGAGAGGAAGACACAAAAAAAGCCCGGCATTTTTGTCCAATTCAGTTTTGGTTGCTTTTGTTTTGTTTTGTTTTGTTTTGTTTTTGCTTTCTTTGGATCACACTGGGCGATGCTCAGGGGTTACTCCTGGATCTGCACTCAGGAAGATGCTCCGGGGACCATACGCAGAGGGCTGGAACCTGGATTGGCCCTGAGCAAGGCAAACGCCCTCCTGGCTGTGCATGCTCCGGCATCCAACTCAGGTTTTTAATCTAACAAAAATCTGTCGTCCCCCTTCCCCCACTCCCCCACCCCCCACACACACAAAATTAAGCACAGAAATAAAATTTTAGCTGCAAACTGGCAGGCTGGGAGCATCTGGCTTCTAACTTAACCACAGTGTACAAACTGCCTGAAAGCGCCACACACCAAAACAAACAAACAAAAAAAAATGCAGAGGAAACGTTGCCTCTTTTTAGTGTATATTTAGTTAGTTGCTTTTTTGGTTGCTATTACTGTTAGCTAAACCAAGGCCTAAGTTAAACCTCTGTTGTGAGCTGACCTCGCATGGATCCTCATCTGATTTATAAGGAAATTTATAAATTTCAGGGAAGGAAACACTTCAGCCTGAACTCCCCAGACCTCGGTCCCCAGCTCTGGGCCCCGTGGCCAGAGGCTAGTTTCTGGGCAGAGCGCCCGGAGCAAGTCTCCGCTCAAAGCAAGAGTAACAGAGCACTAAAGCCCAAGCCAGTGGCCAACGACCTCTGTTCATTGAGTTTTTCGGGAAGGCCAACATTTCAAAAGGTTTTTCTGGACACCAAAGATAAGCCAATTGTGCTAGAGTGGAAGCTTCCCGCCCGCCCTGGAGCGCAGAGCGAGCGCACCCTCGGGACCGCCACCGTCTCCTGCGGGCCAGCAACTTCCCCCGCGCCTCCGCGCCCAGAAGGTGGCCGGGCAGGGTCACCTTGGTCCGCGCATTCCTGGTCAGCGCATTCCCTTCGTGCCAGCGCGCGCTCCCCCAAACACCCACAGCCACCTCGGTTCCGTCCAGATTCAGCCGATCAAACAATATTTTATTTCTTAAACTTGAATATGGAAGGCTACTAGTTCAGATCCTACGGGAGAGGGGGGCGGGAGAGAGACAGACAGACAGACAGACAGACAGACAGACAGACAGACAGACAGACAGACAGACAGAAGGGCAGACAGACAGACAGACAGACAGAAGGGCAGGCAGAGACAGAGACAGAGAGACAGAGAGAGAGAGTGAGAAGAGTGTGTGTGTGTGTGAGAGAGAGAGAGAGAGAGAGAAAAGAGAGAGAGAGAGAAAAGGAGAGAGAGAGAGAGAGAGAGAGAGAGAGAGAGAGAGAGAGAGAGAGAGAGAGAGCGGCAGCTGCCTTCTGGGATCAGAGACCCCCGCGGGCGGGTCCCCTCCCTGCCCCTCACTCTCAGCCCCAGCCAGGAGAGATCTCCCGACCCTTCTTCCCCTAGGACGCTAGAGGTGACCCTTGCACAGGTGGGCGAAGTCTGCGAGCAAAACTTACTGTCGGCGGCGGCCACCCTCCGTGGGGGGGCTGTTAGAATCTGAAACCACACACCCAGAACCAGCAGGAGCAAGACCTTGCTCGCCATCTCCCGAGGCTTCTCTCTGCAAGAGTTCCTGGCACTGGCTGGCCGAGTCTCGACAGGAAGGAAGCTGGAACCCGGGTCCTACCGGCTCGGGATAAGAGGACGCGTCTGCTTGGAGGGGCCGAGTTCCTCTCTGGGGTAGGACACTTTCCACTCCACTGCGGCTTATGTGACTGGAAATATGCAAATAAAGCTCGTACTTATTGGCTATCAGAATCTTCAGTTGGGGGGGAGGGCCCTAAAATCACTCCCAAATGTTTGAGCAAACTGCAATGAGAATCAAACTTGCCAAGGAGAAAAAGGGGAAAGGGCAAAAGGGAAATTGTGCTCTTTGGCTTTCTCTGCGCCTTCCCTGACGAGCCTGACTCTGGCCCGCCTGCACAAGACCCCGACACGGTTTGTTGGATACGGATTTATGTCACATATCCTTCAATCAACAGTTTTCCCCGTCAAAGAGTTCAAAACGCACCTTGTCAGTGCATAAACCCACAGGCACGTTGCCCAGGGGCTGGTCCCTGCGCACTGTTGGCAAGGGCCAAGGTGCTGGAGGAAGGCCCTCCTGTTCTCGTTTTGCATCAAGCATGTTGTACCCAGTCACCAAATGATTTAAAGAATGCAAAAGAAAATGACCCGTACTTTCAAAATGCATAGACTTTATGGCATACAAATTATGTATTAAAAAGTCTGTTTAATTAAATACAGGCAAAAAATGCACGTGATGGTTTCTAAGTGTTTGTAGTGCAACCCACAATATGTAAGAGAAGGAAAAGAGAGAGAGGGAGAGAGAAAAGAGATAAAGAACCTGCCATTTAGGCAGGATATGGGAGAGGGGAGGGAATGGGGGGACATTGATGGTGGGAAATGGGCACTGGTGGAGGACGGGTGCTGGAACACTATGTGACCGAAACCTCCAAACATGAACAACGTTGTAATCTCACGGTGGTATAATAAAATATTTGATAAAAAAAATCAATCCCTTTATTCAGAAGTTAATTTGATTAGGGATTACTGTATCTTAAAAGTAATGAGGACTTTTCCTTTATGCCACTATCAAATTGCCAGAGGTGATGCTTGTTAAAATAGGCACTATTCAAATACATATTTATACCTCAAAAAAAGTCTGTTTAAAAAATTGCGTCGTTGACCAAAACCTCCAAACATGAGCAACGTTGTAATTGTATATCTCACGGTGGTATAATAAAATGTTTAGTTAAAAAAAAGTGCATCGAGGTATGCAAACATAAGGGTAAATGATACTGTGAGGGGGTTCACAAAATTCTCAGATACTTTTGAGCACACGTTTACACATAAGATTTGCATTAAGTAGTAAAGACAATTAGCTGAAGTCTCCATCGGAGAAACAAGTTAAGGCAAAACAGCCACTCGTGTATGTTGGAACTCTTCTTATTCTTATCTTTTCTCCACTCTCCTCCTTTCTGTTTCTTCTCAGAGCTTCTTTGTTCATTTTCTTTCTCCTTCTCCACTGTCCTTTTCCCCCGTCTCACACATAAACACACACATGCAAGCAATCTATATTTATGACTCAGGCGAATAAAAGTTCAACAATTTAAGCTAGACTCACATTGTAAGTCTTACTCAAAAATAAAACTCACCTGTGTATAACAAAGTAAATAAAAGTTTACTGTTCTGTAGAATACAGTTCTGCCTTAAAGTTGATTGATTTAATGACATGACATAATATATTATCTTTATTGTAATAGACAATGCACTATACAATTCATTCTCTCCTGTATACCATGAGAGAAATTTTGAGACCCACCAAGAATTAAAAGTTCTGAGAACTGTAGTAGCAGAAGAGCTCACACAGAAGATAAATGTACAACTGTGTTCTCAAAAAAGTGCATAATAAACCCCAATTTTTATCAAATGCCTCGAAGAAGTACAATCACATTGCATGTACTCAAGGCACAAATGACAAATAGAAGTGTGGAAACTTAAGCAACCTACGGAAACAGACAATTTCTGCCCCTTTGAGAGAACTGCAAGAAAAGTTCATGTAATTGCAAAAAAAAAAAAAAAAAAGCCTGTTCAATTTTTTTTTAATTTCCTGATTAACGGAAAACCAAAAACTAAAGTAATTGAAAGAGAAAGGTTTGGACGTGTTCTGCGTCTTTATGCTGCATATCCATTAGAATCGCAGATTCCCAGCGAGAATTTACTCTGCAGCAGCTCAAAATGGTAGCGAAGCCGACTAGCGGCCTCCAGGCACAGCGGAGAGTAGGTGGGTGTGGCCGCAGGCGCTCTCGTGATTGGTGGGTCCAGGTCTCACAGGGCTGGGCCTCCAAGCTCGGCCTGCGAGTGCTTTAGCTCCTTCAGAGATCAAGACAAAATCTAAAACACCCGTATTTAAAAGTAGACACGATTAGGATATATCTTGCAAATGTCTAACCTTTTAAAAAATATATAACTAATGTTAATAAAAATTAAAAGTAGCATGAGTCCGTAAAGATAGGTATGAAGTGCCCCCTGCTGACGTTTTTTACATCTCAAAAAAAGGTACTTTCAGGGACTTGAAACAGACTGACTTAATCATTAAATTCTTGTGTTGTTGAATTTCTCTTGTTGAATTACATGTACAATAAAGGACAATAATACTCTTCCGACCCACGTCTGTGCTACCTTCCACGGCAGCAGACTGTGCTGGGAAGCGGTGTTTCTACATCAACTGCTATGGGTAAACTAACAACGGAGTAAAGAAAAAAAAAAAAAACCTAACTGGAGAAAGCAGGATTCCGGGATTCTTCAGGACCTGATCCCGGCTCTGCGCTCAGCTGTCGTTGCGGGCGTGCTAGGGGACCTAAAGTAGGTCCGCCACCTGCAAGCAAGCAGAGTCTTACAGGCTTGCTCCGTCCCATCAGCAGAATTTCTTTTAATATTCACTTAAAATATTCAGTTTAAAATATTCACTTAACGTTCACTTAAAATATAAAACTGGGCACGTACACACATGCTCACCCCTCCTTGTCACAATTTAGCGAGGCTGAAGAAATCTGGATTAAGGAAACAGTTTTTGTTTCAGACCTCTTGCATTTCTAAGCAGTGCAGAAGCACGTGCAATTAAACAAAAGAATTGTTTTGACAGCCCTTTAGTCTCCATTCTTCCTCTAGAAGCTATCCCTGCCTTGTAGCTCTTTCCTTAAAGTCCATAGATTAACAAGCATGATGTGCTTTAAAACGTGTGATCGGGCGGGCGCCGGTGGGCGTTTGCCTGCCGGGCCGGCCTGTGCCGGCCGGTTCGTCCCGGCCCCATATGGTTCCCGAGCACCGCCAGGAGTGGTTCTGAGTGCAGAGCCAGGAGCCCTGGCCGCTGGGTGGTGACCCAAAAAGCAAAAAAAAAAAAAAAAAAAAACGTGTGATCTGGGCACCAGTTTCTTCCAAGTAGCATAATGTTTTCACACTCTACCTATATTGAAACATAAATTGATACTTTCTTCTTTTCATAGTCAAATATTTCATTGCATATACTTATCCGTGATTAGTTGATGGATATTTGAGCTCTTCCTACTTTCAGGGTTTCTGAGAAAAAAAGCTGCTGTGTCTTTCGGTGAATAATGTAGTTATAACTCTCTAGATACATGTGGAAGAATAGAATTGCTGTGTTCTCTCATAAGTGCTTATTTAAATATGGAGTATTACTTAATTGTTATACTTCCAATATGACATTATTTTTTATCATTTATAGTATGGATTGTAGACCTCTGAGAGTTTAGGATAATTCTAGTTCTTAGTAGGATAGGCACGCAAACATTTATTTGAACAGATTATTGTCTATAAGGAAGAAAAGTGAGATCTGAAGAGTATTATAAATATAAACTGAAATTTTAGTCATATAGAAGTTTATGTATGAATCATGATCATTGATCCCGTTATTCATTATTTGCTAGAGCGGGCGCCAGTAACATTTCCATTGGACCCTAACGTGCAATGTAGCCCAATAGTATCTGGTTGATTCAGGAACATGAATGGTTCTGTCTTCTGTGTTGACTTTATTCTTTGTGAATAATAAACCTGCTGTTTTATAATATTAATTCTTATCTTTACTGGGCTAAATGTATGAATATGAAATATATAATTATAAGACAAGCAGAGTTTATTATTCACAAATGAATAAAGTCAAACACAGAAGAACAGAAGCATATTGAGTATACAGATTTGAGTTTATTTGCCATAATGATTTTAAAAATGTGACCTTTATTTTTCATTATATGACTTAGATATGCCATAAAAACTTATATAGGTAATTTTTCTTCTACATGTGATATTTTAGTAAAATGCTGTTGCTATTTTGACAATAAATCTACAAAATCTTAGTCATCACAGGTATCACTTGACTACTTGACATCCCATTATTCATCGATTTGCTCGAGCGGGCGCCAGTAACATTTCCATTTGACCCTATCACATGCCAGTGTAGCCCAATGGCATCTGGTTGCTTCAGGAATATGAAGAGCCTCAAACCATTTGCTCAGGGTCTTGACGAAGAAGTCTGATCATCACAGGTATAATTCTGTTTAATTTAAAAAATACTTACATGGTATAAGCAATCTTCCTAAAGGCAAGAATATCATATTCAGAATTGGACATTTGCTTATGCTTGGCCTGATTCTCAAAGACCCATGCAAAAAAAATCAATAAAAAATTGATGGAAATTATTTATAAATGCAAAATCTGCTCTATGATTTCACACGTCAATCACCACATTTTGTTCTACTGATAGGGATTTGAAAGACGCCTGTCCAAAATTCAGCAGAGCCACCCAAGTCTGCGTATGCTCTACTCTGGATACACTCTTTGGGACAGTTTCAACCCAGAGGTCAACCCAGTTGACTTATTACCTAATAGCAATGTAACAGGGGCATAAATCTGCCAGGACCTTGAGTCTACATTATTAAGGACTTTAGAGGCCTTGAACCTACTTTATGTCTGCTTGATTGAAGGGAAAGAAAAAAGGACTAGTATGGGCTCAGTCCCACTTGGATTTGCAGACTTTTACATCTGAAATTTAGATCTAGTCGCTTAATGTAAAGCGAATCTCATTAGAAGTTAGTAAAGAAAAATATTGAGATAGGTGACGGAGTCTAAAAGCGTAAGGGTAGAGATGACATAGCTGGTACTTTTGGACTTGAATAAGATTCTGGCCTTATTAAGAAGCTGTCCCAAAGAGTGTATCCAGGGTAGAGCATATGTAGGCTTGGGTGGCTCTGCTGAATTTTGGACAAGCATTTTCAAATCCCTATGCAATCAAAGGAAATGTGGTGATTGACGTGTGAAATCATAGAGCAGATTTTGCATTTACAAATGCAAAGATTTCTGAGCCCAGGAATTATTTTGAGATCACTGTTTTGGGGGAAGCTAGGGGCAGGGGTGCCTATCCAGAAGTGCTGTGAACCTATTCTACACTTCTGGGGACCATGTGTGATGCTGGGATGGAACCAGGGTCCTGAGGAGTGCAAGACAACCCCTGTACTTTCTCTTAGGCTGGTATCAGCAGTCTGAAAATAACCCAAGATGCTAATACTCTGATGTCAAGCACGTTGTAGTGTTCTGAAGTTGGCTTATATTGGCTCACTTAACCTGAACATTCTTTTCAGATATTTGTAGTTTGAAAACCTCTGAAGTATTATTCACATCAGAGATTTTGTAAACAGTATACATCTTCCCTGAAGATATGACTCTGAAATATTTATCGGTATATCACAAAGTTCTACCTCTGTAAGTGTCTATATACCAATCTGAACTGAGTGGTTTTGGGCCTACAAGTGATGTTTGGAAATGTCTGACATATTTTTGATAATAAGTGAGATGAGTAGGAAGTTACTCCTGAGGAGCCAGAGATGCTATTAAACTTCACAAGACATCTCGGGAGCTGGAGCGATAGCCCAGCGGGTAGGGCGTTACCTTGCGCAGCCGGCCTCTGCCGGCCTGGGTTAGATCCCTGGCATCCCATATGGTCCCCCGAGCACCGCCAGGAGTAATTCCTGAGTACAGAGCCAGGAGTAGCCCCTGAGCATTGCCGGGCGTGACCCAAAAAAGGAAAAAAAAAAAAAAAAAACTTCACAAGACATCTCAAAGATCAAACTCAGGGCACCAGCCCTTTGACTAGTGGGTTTGTTTTTTTCTTCAGTTGTTCTATTATGGCTGTTATAGGACTTCCCACATGCCTGGTTTAATTTTATTTTCTTTCATTTCCCCCTTTTTCTATTAAACTTTATTTAAACACTAGGATTTACAAAGTTATTCATAACACAATTGTTTCAGGCATTCAATGTTCCAATACCAGTCCCACCACCAGTGTGACCTTCCCTCCACCAATGGTCCACCCACCCTTCTCCACAGGCTCAAAAACAATTTACATTATATTGGCTGTTACAACATACCCTAAAAAAAAATTAGTCTGGGGCGGAGCGATAGTCCAGCAGGTAGGGCGTTTGCTTTGCGTGGCCGGCCCATGCCGGCCCAGGTTCAATCCCTGACATCCCAAATGGTCCCCCAAGCACCGCCAGGAGTAATTCCTGAGTGCAGAGCCAGGAGAAACCCCTGAGCATTTCTGGGAGTGACCCAAAAAAGCAAAAAAAAATAAAATAAAATAAAATAAAAAAATTAGTCTGCATTAATAATTCCTTTTGTTGTGGTGGGTTGTTGTTGAGATGCGGTGGTACATGTGTGCTGGTTTTCTGAGTTTCCATATGTTAGCTCTGGTGTCAGCACACTTGGTTGACTGCTCATTTGGGGTTTTTCCCACCCACCTCTCCACAAAGCCTGCCCTCTTAGTAGGAACAAAATTATTTGCTTTATATTGCTTGTTCACTACTATCACTATCTTCCCGTTAATCATCTATTTGCTAGAGCGGGCACCAGTAATATCTCCATATTGCTTGTTACAAGTAATTATCAGAAAAATAGATCTATTAAAGCAATTTGTGTTAATTATTGTATTTCACAATGGTGTTACTAAAGTTGTTATCTGAGGATTTACTGTCCTTGTTGGTGCTCGTTGAGCCTTCTATGTTATTGTTTTCCCTCTCTGAGTTTGGTGGTTTCTACACAACTTTCCCATCAAGTTTCCTGTATTTCTACTGGGCTGTCAATACTATGAAATTTGGAGGTGTCACACAATCATGTGTACAGCCATGTGTTTAGGGAAGCTGAAGTAATTTGGTGACAAGATGGGGTTCAGTTGTGGAGCTGGGTCATTTCAATGCCTGAAAATGTCAGTGGGGTGGAGTACAGGAGTGGATTGCTGGTCCTTCTGGCAAGGTGGTGCACTGGGGGAAATCTGCCTACTCCGTTCTGAGAAGGCCCCACGCAGTCTACTCACATCCCACGAATGATGGCCCAGTTCTGCTCCTGTGCTGCTCTCTCAGTGCCTGCCGCTGGGCCTCCCAACTGTACCCAAGCGATCCCTGCTGTCCTGTCCCAGCTTTCCTTAGTCTCCAGTCTCTATCCTGTATATGTGGGTGAGACTCCTGTGCTCCGTACCTTGCCCTGTACCTGGGCATCCGTGCCCTGCCTGAACCTAGGCTATCCTGGGCATCCAAGTCCTACCTTAACCTAGGCCTCTGAGTCTGGCCCATACTTGTAGCAGCCCTTGCCTGGTCTTCCGTGGCCTATCTGTACTGGGCCCTGTACCTTGGCATGCCGCCCTACCTGATCCAAGGAGAGAGGGAAGGAGCCATTTGGGAGCAGCTGGCCAGAGAGAGAAGTCTTCTCTTCCTCCCCTTCTTCTCTCCTCTCTTCTGAGGAGGGGCCTGGGGTTGCCTTTTATTTGTTACCAAATCCCGCCCCAGGTATCCCCTTCTACGTTCTGATTAGCTACCTATTCCTTGGGTGTGGTTAGCTACCTGAGACCTGGTTCTTTCCTCTTTAGCTCCTGCTGTATCATTTTGACCTAAGATAGGCAGTGAATTGCCTTGCTGCAGAAGTAGAGCACTCAAGACTGTTGTTGGAGATAAGACCCTGAGGGGAGTTTAGAAACTATCAATCTGGCTTTGGGAGCATAGTTTGGATAATATGATGTGATCTCCCCAGGCAATATCACCCTATGGGTTTAATCCTGGGTGTAGAGTTATGGCTGTCTCTCTTACTGTGTTTATACAAAATACCTAGAAATAGTTTTGTTTTTTTTTGTTTTGCTTTTTTGGGGGTCACACCCAGCAATGCTCAGGAGTTAGTCCTGGCTCTTGACTCAGGAATTACTCCTGATGGTGCTTAGGGGACCATATGGGATGCCAGGGATCCAAACTGGGTTGGCCACATGCAAGGCAAACACACTACCCACTATACTATCACTCTGGCCCTAGAAATAGTATTGAAATTATTTTTACTAGCCTAGGAGAGAGAGAGAAAGGCTCGTCGATAGCCCTGGAAAGCCAGGGTGTGACCCTTGGGATTTTGATAAGAGGAAGCCAGTTTCTACCTCATTGTTTGCAGAATAAGTATATACCATTGGTTATACCCTGCCCTCAGCCTCTGTGTGAGATATAGCTCTCAGTTGGGGGGCCGGAGATTGTGTATAGCAGTTGGTGTGGAGTAAAGTGTGTAAAGAAGTAAAGCCTTGAATTTTTCCAAACTGTGCTCGTGGTTCTTTGATCATCCACCAGCGGGAGTTGTCCCCAACCCTGAATGTGACCAGGGAACCCAACAGACCCAATACAGATGGGGACCCAAAATAGCCCCAATACAAGTTTTACTACTTTCAAAATAGTAACAGAGTAGTAAAGCTGGATCCAGAGACTCACATACATGGGGCAGAACTGCCACCGGCTCTCCCCTGTGCCCAGCTGATCACAAAGGTGCCCTGGAGGGGAGGCAGGTTCTAGCCCTGGCCTGCCACCCCAGCAGAGCCTCACAAGAAGCCAGAGGAACCCCAACACCATGAGGGGCCGCCATTTTCCACATCCGACTCCCCACTCATCAGAGCTCCACCCAGCAGAAGAGCTGATCACAAGCCTGGCTTGTGCTGCCGCTTTGCAACTGTGCAGTTCATCAATAAATGCATGAGATTAGAGACGACTACAAGTGTATCCCACGCGCATGGCAGAGCCTGGCAAGCTACCCGTGTCATATTTGATATGCCAAATACCAGTAACAGGTATAGACCTCATTCCCATGACCTGATGGAATGGTTTAAGGCTCTTTATGTTCCTGGAGCAAGCAGATGCCCTTGGGCTACACTAGCATGTGACAGGACATATGGAGATGTTACTGGTGCCCACTCAAGCACTAAATTCCTAGTTCTACACTCAGAAATAGCTCCTGGCAGTGCTCGGGGGACCATATGGGATGCCAGGGATCGAACCGGGTCGGCCGTGTGCAAGGCAAAAGTCCTACCCGCTGTGCTATCACTCCAGCCCCACTTTTGGACTTAGTCTCTGCCATAGACTTTTCTTCCTCTACAGTCTGGATCATCATTTGGATTTGAAAGAATGAAGCAGCTTTAGGGATAAGTAACAACCTAGGAAATTTATAGTCTTGAAAGAAGCAGTAAAAGAGCTTCACTACATTCAAGAAGGAGTAAAGGAGCTTCTTCATAAGGCAAGACTGACCTAGGGGCTTCTTATATAAGGGACTCCATACTTAATCATCTCCTAGCCTGTCAGCAGAAATGAAACTCATCTCCATTGTTCCAAGGTCAGGTATGACCCCAAAACAAGTACAACCTATAAATAAACTGTTCAGCTCCTGGAATCACTACGTCCCCCAGGTGATTGTTCCCATAACTGCAAGTCTTTTTGTAACTATGTTAAACCAAGTTCTCTTGGGCCATAAGCTAGCTAAACCATTAATGAGCTAATTATGCTCTGTAACTTGCTTTGCTGAACACAGTTCCCATAGCCCATTGTATCCATTATCCCTGGGTGTTTTATGTGAAATAGAGAAGAGAGAAAGAGGAGCCTCAAGAAGTGTTCTGCCGCTTTCTCCTGGTCCTCTTCTGCCATGCTGGCAATGGCTGGGAAGTCTAAAACTGATAGAGTTTGCAATGAGCCATACAGGGCACAGACATCACATCCCGCCAGCTCCACTAGGCAGCTGTCAAGCCAAATCTGAGGTTCACTTGTTCTGTGCAGCACAGGACTTAGTACCCACCACCTAATTTTTCAGTGTGCCATGCACTCAGACTGGAGTAAGGAATTGCTCTTCACAGGAAAGGAAACTCAATCCTAGGCCATTTGGGTCTGGTGCAGGACTCCTCTAAGAGCCTCTGCATCTGCTCTGAATTGCCTCCTGCAAATCACTTCGTAGATAAGAGGGTAGTCTAAATGTGGCAGTTTATCTGACCATGTATTCTGTACTGGCTGGTATAAATATTCTCCCATGCTACCACAATCATCGTGGGACTAGCTAGATCTTACCAGCATATTTGCCTGGCCACGATGGATCCCTAAGTAATTAGACCAGAGAGAAATGCTGTTTGCCTCCAAGCAAGCAAGCATGGCTCCCTGATAACTCAAAGGCAACTAAAATACAAAACTACAGTGAAGTAGACGAGACTTGTGAAGGCTTGGAGAAATATTTAACTGGCATTAGTATTAGTCTTTGGTACAGAGATATGCCATCTCAGAAACCCCCTTCTCTACCCTATAAAGGTTTTTCCAGGCATATCTTGGCTCAAGACATTAGCATATAAAAGGGCCTAGGTGAGGTGCTGGGAGAAATTATCTGAGGGCATTTGACCCTCCCTGCTTTCCATAATAGTGGGAGAGAGGTCTGAGTTGCAGGGGTATAAAACTAGCCTGCTTCCTCTCTCTCTCTCTCTTTTCTTTTGGGCTCTCTCTTTGTGAGCTCGCACCCTTCTTGGGAGTCTTGTCTTTGTCTCCTCTTTACAGGCCCTTTACACGTGGTGGCCGCCATTTTGGCCTACACATGGCTGGGGTTCTAGCCAGGAATCCTAAACACAGGGTTTTTTCCTATTGTGGATTTGTGTGCCTGAACCTGTGATAAGTAAAGCCTTTTAAAACTGCATCGGATTCCTGAGTCTTCATCCATTCCCGCCGGCTTCGGAGGTAGAAGGGAACTAGCTTCCCAGCACTGTTGGGGACCCCGGCGGCTCCCCAACATGGGTCCTTCACCTTTCTCTCAGAAGATACTTCAGAAGGAGATGGGCAGTGAAATAAAAAATAGATTTTTATTCAGAGATTTTGAGGAAGGGAGGGAAGGGGGAGAAAGAGAATAACCTGCTCAGGAGAGAACTCTGGCTTCTTCAAAAGCATAGAAAGTCCCAGTAAACATCCCAGAGGCATTAGATGTGAAAGTATAAAAGGACACATCTCAAGAGGGAAGTTGTAGGCGACACACATGCTCAGTCACCACGTGCGCTAGGCAGCAAGACATGGGCACAGGCAGCACATGGGTCCAGGCAGCATAATATGCTCTTCCTTTGTTCCAGCTGGCTTTTATAGGGCTTCCCCCAATGTACCCTACTAGGAGCTCTCTACCTTGGGAAGAATCTGTTGCTAGGGTGGTTGCCAAGGGGGTAGAGTTGAGTCTTTAATGGTCTTCTTTGATATTCCATTCCTGGCCTTTGTTTCTGCTGGAGCTTCTCTGGGAGGCAGTTGGGAAAGGTGTTCCATTTTTTTCTGGGTCATGCTGGGGCCAGATGAAGAGTCTTATCAGGTAGTTCCTGTGTCTGCAGTGTGGATACTGGGGGGGAACACTTCGTTTCTTCCTGCCTGCCTGCTTCAAAACTAAGAACAAAAAATTCATGGTAATCTGTGAAATACTCTACTCAACACCTCGAATTAAGAGTGATTCTTACAACTTAGTTGCTGGCCAGGCAGGCAAACAGAGAAAGCAGAAGACCTCAAGCAGGCCCTAGCACCACTGCAACCATGCGTTAGGGAAAGAAATCAAAACTACAACTCCCAGAATTCCAAGATGTAAAGGAGATGAACAGGACACCTTGAACCTTCACATGCCAGGGCGCCTCCCCCTCAGGTAACCTCCCTGGGACCACACATTAATACAAAAAGCAAGAAATTGACAAAGAAGAAATTCGAATGGCCAAAAGGCATATGAAAAACTGCTCTTCATCATTAATCATGAGGGAGATGCAAAACAAAACAACAATGAGGTATCATCTCACACCACAAAGACTGGCACATATCCAAAAGAGCAGAACAACCAGTGCTGGAGTGGATGCGGGAGAAAGGGACTCTCATCCACTGTTGGTGGGAGTGTCAACTGATCTAGCCCTTTTGGAAAACTATATGGGCATTCCTCCAAAAATTAGATATTGAGCTCCCATTTGACCCAGCAATCCCCTTCCTGGGAATATACCTTGGAAACCCAAAACACACAGAAGAAACACTATCTGCACTTCTATATTCATTGCAGCACTATTCATGATAGCCAGAATCTGGAAACAACCTGAATGCCTGAGACTTGCTAAAGAAACTGTAGTACATCTACACAATGGAATACTATGCAGCTGTCAGAAAAGACAAAGTCATGAAATTTACCTGCAAATGGATGGACATGGAGATTATCATGCCTAGTGAAATTAGTCAGGAGGAAAAGGTCAGATATAGAATGACTGCATTCATTAATGGGATATAAACATATACCAGTGTTCTACTAATTGTGGGAAATGGTATTGCCAGACTAGAACTCAGCATTGAATATACACAAAGTGATTTACATGATAAGCCCTAAATGTCTGTAGGGCAAGCCACTATGTATAAGAAAAGAGTGAGAGACAGAGACAGAGATAGACAGAGGCAGAGACAGAGGCAGAGACAGAGAGGAAAAGGAAAAGTGCCTGCTATAGAGGCAGGCTGGGGGAGGTGGGAGGGAATGTGGGGACATTGGTGGTGAGAATGGGGCACTGGTGGAGGGACGGGTGCTGGAACACTATATGACTGACACCCAATTATGAACATCTTTGTAATTGTATGTCTCACGGTGGTATAATTAAAAATATTTTTAAATAAAAGGTAAACAAAAAGGAGTGAGTCATACAACTTTACATAACTTTACAAAAGGAGATTTAAACATTATTTCTAATTCACAATATGTTGAAATATTACTAATTCAATTTTCTGAAAAGGTAATCAAATGTTCCAATAATAGACCTAAATTTGTTATTGTGTTAAACTTCTCTGTAGCATACCTTGAAGGTTTATAAATAACCCATCTATTTTATTCATAATAAGTCACATTCTAAGTTGCCCAGAGAAATTACTAAGGGCACTGCTAAAACAGACCTAGCCTGTTATCCCCGTTTGAACCTCAACAACTCACTGAGTCATTCATTAAATTGTCCCACAGAATACTCTACAATTCACAAGGTCAAGCCATAGTAGAAAGAGCCTGAGATAGACAGGGAAACGAGGGCACCCTCATCATAGAAATGGACTCTTGGGGAGTAGTAAAACCAGCTAGTCTGTAGCAAAAGATGGGCCATCAGAACTCACCTTTTTGTTACAGCGTCTAAGACCTGATAAAACCTTTACCTGGTACTAGCCCAGAATAGAAAAGGGTGGACCCACCTACCCAGGGAAGATCCAGTGAGAACAAAGGCCAACAAATGGAGTTTCAAAGAAGACCATCCCAACTCTACCCACCTTGGCAACCATCCTAGCAATGAACGCCTTCCTAGCTAGAAGCCCCACAAGGGGCAGCTTGGGAAAAATCCTATGAAACCCAACTTAAACAAAGGAAAACATATATACTGCCCAACCCCATGTGCTGCTTGCACCCATGTGGCAGAGCACATGTGGTGCCCAAGCACATATGTTGCCCACATCTCCTCTCTTGAGATGTGTACTGGGGCTCTCTCCACCTTTGGAGAAGCCTGTGTTCTCTCTTGAGCATATTGTTTTCTCTCTCTCTCTCTCTTCCTCCCTCCTCTTCCTAGATACCCTCCAAATAAAAGATCCTGGGATATTAAATCAGGAGATCAACTCCCTTTTCCTTTATCTCTGCTCTCAATCTAACAAAGAGAACTGGCTAGACTGCTAGTAGGTCAATTGAAATGCTAATGAAAACAGCATGCAGGTAGCCCTTAAGCAAACTAGAGGCAGGCAGGAAAGAAAGCAGAAATAAAAGGAAAACCCCAACAAAAAATACACTAGCCAGGAAAGCAGTGGAAAAGATGCAGCAAGACAGACCTTTCTCATCTTCTCCTGCTCTGAGTAGCAAGATTCCTTGAAACCCATGGCACTCCAGTTTCGGCTCCACATGCAGGCCATGGTCATGTTGGACACCAGGCAAGGCCCCAGAGACGTCTCAGGTGGACTCGGAGATCACTGATGGAGCTGCCCAAGATCATTATTCTCTGAAAATTCAGCACTCTAGGCTAGGCCAAACATTCGGCTGTGGTTACGTCAGTGCCAGGGATGCCAGAGATAGGCTCTATGCCACAGCACTCTAGGCTAGAAGGGGTCAAAGCTCCTTGGGAGAAATTAAAGAGATCCTAAGAAAAAGTTTGCCAAGCAACCATTCTATTTTAGGCTTCTTTTCTTCCCCTATGGGTTGCTTGTTACAAAAACACCGGAGGAACTTCCAGTTAGATGAACTAAAACAGATCTGGTAGAGGAACAATTTCAGAGTGGAATTCTCCCATCTTTGTTATATAAAAGAAATCAGGCAAATGGCGTTTGTTGATTGACTTAAGGAATGTTAATTCTACCATGGTCCCTATGGGTGCACTGCAACCTGGCCTTCCCTCCCCAGCAGCAATTCCTAATGACTGGCCTCTGGTCATAATAGACTTGAAATATTGTTTTTATAATATCCTCATACTCCCAGATGATCACAAATGCTTTAACCATGATGCATCTTTACACAGAATTCAACGAACTATTTTACTCCAAGGTACGACCAACTCACCTACCATGTGTCAATACTTTGTTGATATGGTTTTATGCCCTACACATGCTAAATTTCCCCATGCCTATATTATACACTATATGGATGACATTCTTCTTGCATGTCACAATGCCAGAGACCTCCAGAGATTATATGAGGATGTGATGGCATGCTTGTTCCTCTACCAGATCTGTCAGCACCTTTAACTTTACAGTGTTGGGGGGCAACTGTGGTCTCTACACAGAATAGTGGGACTTCCATCGAATGTGGAGGGGTGGCGAGCACTGAACTGCAGCAGCCCCAATTAAAAGGGTGCAGTACAGCTGCTCCAGGTTTTCTTGGAGCCAGGGATGAGGCCCCTCCCCCATCTCCCTTGCCTCGAGGGCCCACTGGTCACACCCACAAACTGTTCAGTCATCAATGCAGCCAAGTCAACCCCAGTGGCCTGCCTTGACTCAGAACTCATGAGTTAATCTCCAAAGACCCCACAAACAACAGAAATCATACTGGCCCTTCTCTTGGTGCATGGCCCCAAAGTGGCTGTGCACCATCTTAAAAACTGGTGTACAGGGGGCTGGAGGATGTAGGGCGTTGCCTTGCTAGCCGGCCCTGCCTGCCTGGGGTTCGATCCCCGGCATCCCATATGGTCACCCGAGCACCGCCAGGAGTGGGTCCTGAGTGCAGAGCCAGGAGTAACCCCTGAGCATCGCTGGGTGTGACCCAAAAAAGAAAAAAAAACGTGGTGTACTGATGTGCCAGATATCACATCACATTTAATAGATTTAAGTATGGGGCACACAATAACAAGTGTGTGGTCACAATGTTTATTCTGTAAGAACATATCAGTAGTTTCCTACATAGGGGGCTCAATGGCCCAATGGGTCCACTGGGAGGTTAATAAGCCTCATTAACTTTCTTCTAAGAATATCTTTTTCTGACCATATTCAGCAAAATAGCTCTAACAACCAATGTAAAATAGATTATTCAGTATAAGTTGAGGAGAGGCTCAAACAGTGGTTGCAAAAATTTGTTATAATTGTCCATTGTTGCAGCAGTGGTGGGTTTGGGGTTGTATATCAGAAACCTACTGTTTTATAAATTTAGTAATCAAAAACAAGAACACAGATAGATGGTCCAAATTCGCATGTAACAACCCAGGATCAGGTCTGAACAATACCATTTCCATATATATGCCACAATGATCGATATAATTGGTGCCAGTTAAGGTAGCTGGCAAGAGTTGGGGAATGGGTGGGAAATGAGGGTATGGTGGTTGGGCGGGTACACTGGTGGTGGGATTTGTGCTGAACGATGAGTGCTTGTAACAACTATATTGTGAAGAACTTTGTACTTTGAAAATCACGGTGTTTAAATAAAGTTAAAAAATAAATTAAAATAAACAAAAAAAAGGGCAGTCTCTAAAGTAGGGGCTTGAGGTGGGTCTGAGGGGGAATTGTAAACTGAGTGCACCCCTGTTCCTGCATATCTTGACCCCATATGTTCTGGGCATGGGGCAACATAGGGCTAGAAAGTGCCTAAATTCCCCTCAGGACCAATGCATTGTAGCCATCTAACACTGTCAGACAACAGAAGAAGGCAAAGTGCCTGCCTCTCTTAGACCATAGGGTAGCTCCTTGAATGGCCCACATATGGGGAAGAGATAATGGAAATATCAGCACCTGTGTCAAACATACCTCTAAACTCCTTTCCGTGAATCTTGACCAGTACAAGTGGGTGATTGGCTTCCTTAATATTAGATGTCAAAAGGAAGAAATTCAAATGTATAGAAGACATATGAAAAAATGATCATCATTACTAATCATCAGAGAGATGCAAATCAAAACAACGAGACTGCATTCATTAATGGGATATAAATATATACCAGTGCTTTACTAAGTGTGAGAAATGGTAATGTCAGACTAGAACTCACCATTGAATATACACAGAGACTTAAATGAGAGCCCTAAATATCTGCAGGGCTAGCCGCAATGTATAAAAGAGGAGAGA
The DNA here is from genome assembly GCA_021461705.1 of Cryptotis parvus. Taxonomy (NCBI): domain Eukaryota; kingdom Metazoa; phylum Chordata; class Mammalia; order Eulipotyphla; family Soricidae; genus Cryptotis; species Cryptotis parvus. The sequence goes on along the minus strand of JAJIBD010003898.1, from coordinate 16,643 downwards.
GATGAAGACAACGAGAGAGAGGAGAGAGGAGAAAAGGGGGTACCTGCTATTGAGGCAGCTTGGAAGTAGGCGGGAGGCGGATGTGGGTACACTGGTGGTGGGAATGGGGCACTGGTGGAGGGATGGGTGCTGGAATACTGTATTACCAAGAACCAATTATGAACACCTTTGTAATTGTATGTTTCACTGTGGTATAATAAAATATTTTTTAAAAAAAGAAATTAAAAAAAAAACAACAATGTGATATCATCTCATACCACAGAGACTGGCACATATCCAAAAGAGCAAGGACAACAAATGCTGACGTGGAAGCAGGGAGAAAGGGACTCTCATCCATTGTTGGTGGGAATGTCAACTGGTACAGCCTCTTTGGGAAAACAATATAAACATTTCTCCAAAGACTAGAAATTGAACTCCTGTTCGACCCAGCCATACCACTCCAGGGAATATAGCCTGGGAAACCAAAAACACACAGCAGCAACACCATCTTCACTTTGATTTTCATAGCAGCACTATTCACAATAGCCAGAATCTGGAAACAACCAGAGTACCCAAGAACTGATGACTGGATAAAGAAACCTTAGTAAAAAAAAAGAAAAGAAAAGAAAAGAAAAGAAACTATAGTACATCTACACAATGGAATACTATGCAGCTGTTAGGAAAAATGAAATTGTGAAATTTGCCTATAAATGGATGGACATGGAGAGGATCATGTTGAGTGAAATTAGCCAGAAGGAAAAGATGATATAGATATAGATATAGATATAGATATAGATATAGATATAGATATAGATATAGATATAGATATAGATATAGATATAGATATAGATATAGATATAGATATAGATAGATATAAAGAGATATAGAGATATAGATATATACATATTATGATACCAATATCCAAGGCCAGGCAAAACATGGATCAGGAGGTCTTGTCAAAGGTGGAATCTACCATAAACATGTGGGCGTCAAAGCTAGGTAAGATAGAGAAGGGAACAGTGATCTAATACTTGTCGAAAGTGATAACACCAGCCTAGAACTGAGCATTAAATACAGGCAAAAAGATACACATGATAACCTCTAAATGTATGTATTGTAATCCACAATGTGTAAGGGAAGGGGAGAGAGAGAGAGAGAGAGAGAGAGAGAGAGAGAGAGAACTTGCCATAGAGGCAGGCTAAGGGAGAGGGAGGGAATCGGGGACATTGGTGATGGGAAATGGGCACTGGTGGAGGGATGGGTGCTGGAACACTGTATGACCAAAATCCAAACATGCGCATCTTTGTAATTTTATATATCATGGTGGTATAATAATAATAATAATAATAATAATAATATATAAATATATATATAAAGAGAGACAATGTGTTTATTAAAAAAAGAATTTTGCCTTGGTAAGAAGAGAAGGGAACATTGTGCTAATAATCATTGGAAATGATAACACCAGCCCAGAACTGAGCATTGCATATAGGCAAAGGGATATACATGATAACCATAGAAGCAGGCTGGGGGAGGGGGAAGGGAATCGGGAACATTGGTGGTAGGAAATGCGCACTGGTGGAGGGATGGGTGCTGGAACACTGTATGACCAAAACCCAAACACGAACATCTTTGTAATTGTATATCTCACGATGATATAACAAAATATAAAAAAAAATTAGATGTCAAACCCACAAAGGTTTTAGCAGAGGTTGCTGGGGGATCAGCACTGCCAAAACTGCTAACCCTAGGGCGGTCAGGATGGCCAGGCATAAGAAAAGGAAGTAGTAACAGTTGGGCAATGTGTTCTCCCTTTTCAAAAGTCCAAACAGTTGCACTGAAATTACAAGTATTACTTCCCCAGTAGAACCAGGATCTATCACTCTGATATGAAAATTCAGACTGCTTCTCCCTAGGAGTAAGCCTGGCAGGATGGGCCCTTTGATTCCAGTTTTCAAGGGCATTGGACCAGTGCTATTGTAATGGTCAGGGCAGGGGATATTCAAAGCAGCACTCCTGGCTGTAGCGGGTTGTAGGGTATCTATCGAACATAGCTCTGTAGGTTCAGATGGGGCGGGGAGAGAGCTGGGGAATAGGTGGAAAAAATGGGAGTATCCCCTGATTCTGCAAGCCTGGGGTTGATGCCCTGCCCAGTTTCAAAAAAAAGAGGATTATTGAATCACTGTCCTGTGTTGGCAGTGCTAGGAGGGGCCTGGCAAGTTCTGCGAAAGTGTCTCCCTTTACCACAATTAAAGCATCCACTCTGCGTTTGTGAGGCCTGGGGTTGATCCTCCTCTAGTTTCTCTTATCTGAATCACTGTCCCTAGCCCAGTGACTTCCCTACCACACCTTGGGCAAGGTCCAGGTGCCCTGGACAGGTGTGGTTGTGAGGAGTTCTCTCTCCTGTGAAGATTTTCTGATCTTCCCCAATTATCCTGAGCCTGCCTCTGTGCTGCATAAGCTTCAATAGCATTTACTTGTGCCTGATGGGTAACTAAGCCAACATTCCAACATGCAAGACCTCCTCTGTCTTTCTGACAGGGCACAAGAGTGCCTGATATTCCTCATCGGCATTCTCAAAGTCCTCCATTGCCCTCCTCCATTTTTGTCTCTAAAGAAATGCTGAACTATAGAAGGAAAGGTTATAAACCAAAAAGAACCCAGAAAGATTTTACTCTGAATGGAAGAAGGAATAAAAAAAAAAATTCAAAAAAAACATCAGCCAAGCACATATTTATAATCTAATCCTGGCAATCATACAGAAAAAGAAAACATGGCACAGTAAAAGCAACCAAATTCCACAAATAGACATGACAGAAAATCCCTTCATGTAAATAACTTCTGTCAATGGAATAAACTATCCCGTAAAGAAACACAGAGCAGCAGGAAACAAATACAACCTTCTGTTGCTTACAGAAGACACACTTACATTAATATGACAAGTAGGCTCATGTGGCCTGTGTAAAAATTCATTGTAATGATAGACTAAAATAGAGGAACATTACATACTAATTAAGGAAGGAGTAGTATAAGAGGAATCAACTCCCCATCAATGTATATGCCAAATGAAGGGGCAGCAAAGTTTACAAAGAAACAGCTAATGGCCTGAGGGATTATATCAATGGTATCAAAATTTTAATACCCACATCATCTTTGGAAGATCAACTAGATATAATATCAGTGAAGAAGTAAGAGTTATAATAAGAAACTGAAAGATTTGATCTAATAAACTTATTCAAGACACTTCACTCAAAAAAAAAAGTACAAATTAAAATCCAGAAAAACACAAGTACTTATTGTTCTCCAATAAACAGAGATCATTCTTCAAGAGCCATCATAAGCTTTGAAAACAACTCAAACACGCACAAAAATCACAAAAGCAGAATACTCACCAATTATCCTCTGGACCACAAAGACACAAAACCAGAAATCAACCATGAAAAGAAAGTGGAGAAAAGAGTACATGTTTGGAAAGTTCCAGATTCCAAGTCCTCCACCATTATCCCAGGGTCTCTTTCCCCTACTTCCATAAACTCGGATCATGCCTAAGAATTTGATTCCATTGAGAATTTTCATATTTCTTAACACTATTTATATGATTAGATCATCTCATTCTTTATATTTTACTTTCTGACTCACTGTGCTTAACATGACGCCCTCCTATTCCACCAATTTGCCACAGACTGCAAAAAATTCATCTTTATTTTCAGAGCTGATAGCGTTCTGTTGTGTCTATATATACCACAGTTTCTTTGCACATTTGTCTGTCTTGGGTACTTGGTTATTTCCAGATCTAGACTACTGTAAATAGTGCTGCAATGAACATAGGTATGTGTATGTCTTTTTTAGATTAATGTTTGTATGTATTTCAGATAGAGTCACAGGAAATGGAAATGCATGATCAGATGAAGGTTCGTATCATTTACGTGTATATTTTGCAGTCTCCAAACCATTTTCTAGAGGCTGCACCATGCAATCATTCCAACAGTGAATAAGAGTTCCTTACCATCAGAACTAATTGTTTCTAATCTGTATAATATAAACTATTCTCACTATTACCACTATTGTGAAGTGGTATCTCACTGTCGTTTAATTTGTAGATCCTGATGATCTGTGATAATGAATATTTTTTAATTTTCTAACTGGCTATCGTTATGTTCTCTTTGGGTAAAGGTTTGCTCATCACTTGCCCCGTTTTTGATGGAGTTATTGTTGTTGTTGTTGACTATAAGAATTTTTTAAAAACATTTTATTATACCACCATGAAATATACAATTACAAAGATGTTCATGTTTGGATTTCGGTCATTCAGTGTTCCAGCACCCATCCCCCTATCAGTGCCCATTTTCCACCACCAATGTCCCCAATTCCTCCCCCTCCCTAGCCTGCCTCTATGATAGTTCTTATCTCTTCTCCCTCTCTCTCCCTCTCTCTCTTTCTCTTCCTTCTCTTACACATTGTGGATTGCAATACATACATTTAGAAGTTATCATGTGTATCTTTATGCCTATATCCAATGCTCAGTTCTAGGCTGGTATTATCATTTTTGACAATCATTAGCACACTGTTCCCTTCTCTGTCTTACCTAACCTCTGACTCCCACAAGTTTGTGGTAGATTCCACCTGTTGACAAAACCTCCTGATTCATGTCTTGGCTGACCTTGGATATTGGTATCATTATATATACATGTGTGTGTATATATATTCATATTATGTAAGTAATTGCAGTCATTCTATATCTGTCTTTTTTACTTCTGGCTAATTTTACTCAACATGATCCTCTCCATGTCTATTCATTTATAGGCAAATTTCATAACTTCATTTTTCCTAACAGCTGCATAGTATTCCATTGTGTAGATGTACCACAGTTTCTTTATTCAGTCATCAGTTCTCGGGTACTCTGGTTGTTTCCAGATTCTGGTTATTGTGAATAGTGCTGCTATGAAAATAAAAGTGCAGATGGTGTTGCTGCTGTGTGTTTTTGGCTTCCCAGGTTATATTTCCAGGAGTGGTATGGCTGGGTCAAATGGGAGCTCAATTTATAGTCTTTGGAGGAATGTACATATTGTTTTTCAAAAAGGCTGCACCAGACAACATTCCCATCAACAATGGATGAGAGTCCCTTTCTCCCCGCATCCACACAAGCATTTGTTGTTCTTGCTCTTTTGGATATGTGCCAGTCTCTTTTTGGTGTGAGATGATATTTCATTATTGTTTTGATTTGCATCTCTCTGATGATTAGTGATGATGAACATGAACATTTTTTTCATATGCCTTTTGACCATTCAAATTTCTTCCTTATCAAAGTTTCTGTTCATTTCTTCTCCCCATTTTTTGATGGGGTTAGCTGTTTGCTTCCTGTAAAGTTCTACCAGTGCCTGATATACCCTGGATATTAACCACTTATCAGATGGGGATTGGGTGAATATTCTTTCGCATTCTGTGGACTGTCTTGTATTTTAGTCACTGTTTCTTTTGAGGTGCAGGAGCTTTTTATTTATTTTTTAGAACATTTTATTATACCGCCGTGAGATATACAATTACAAAGTTGTTCATGTTTGGAGGTTTCGATCACATAGTGTTCCGCACCCCGCCCTCCACCAGTGCTCATTTCCCACCACCAATGTCCCAAATTCCCTCCCCCACCCCCATAGCCTGCCTAAATGGCAGGTTCTTTATCTCTTTTCTCTCTCCCTCTCTCTCTTTTCCTTCTCTTACAAATTGTGGGTTGCACTGCATACACTTAGAAGCCATCATGTGCATATTTTTACCTGTATTTAATGCTCAGTTCTATGTTGGTATCAGCCCTTTTTGACATTTATTCACACATCATCCCTTCTCTATCTTACCTAACCTCTGACTCCCACACGTTTGTGGTAATTTCCACTTTTGGTAAGATCACCTGATATATTTATGTCATGCAAATAAATGCAGTCATTCTATGTCTCTCTCTTTCCTTCTGACTAACTAATTTCACTCAACATGATCCTTTCCATGTCCATCCATTTATAGGCAAATTTCATAACTTCATTTTTTCCTAACAGCTGCATAGTATTCCATTGTGTAGATGTACCACAGTTTCTTTATCCAGTCATCAGTTCTCGGGCATACTGGTTGTTTCCAGGTCTGGCTATTGTGAATAGTGCTGCTATGAAAATAAAAGTGCACATTGTGTTTCTGCTGTGTGTCTTTGGCTTCCCAGGGTATATTCCCAGGAGTGGTATGGCTGGGTCTAAAGGGAGCTCAATTTCTAGTCTTTGGAGGAATGTCCATATTGTTTTCCAGAAAGGTTGAACAAGTCGACATTCCCACCAACAATGTATGAGAGTCCCCTTTTCCCCGCATCCACGCCAGCACTTGTTGCTTTTACCCTTTTGGATATGGGCCATTCTCTGTGGTGTGAGGTGATATCTCATTGTTGTTTTGATTTGCATCTCTCTGATGATCAGTGATGATGAGCACTTTTTCATATGCCTTTTGGCCATTCGAATTTCTTCCTTGACAAAGTTTCTGTTCATCTCTTCTCCCCATTTTTTTAATGGGATTGGCTGTTTTCTTCTTATATAGCTGTACCAGTGCCTGATATATCCTGGATATTAACCCCTTATCAGATGGGTATTGGGTGAATATTCTTTCCCATTCTGTGGATTGTCTTTTTTATTTTGGTCACTGTTTCTTTCAAAGTGCAGAAGCTCTTTAGTTTCATGTAGTCCCATATGTTTATATTTTCTTCTAGTTGCTTTGTTAGTGGTGTTTCACCTTTGAAGATGTCTTTAGCTTCAATGTCGTGGAGGGTTTTTCCTATATTTTCTTCAACATACTTTATGGATTCAGGTCTGATATTGAAATCTTTAATCCATTTTGATCTGATTTTTGTGCAAGGTGTTAGACACAGGTCCAAATTCCTTTTTTTACATGTAGCTGTCCAGTTTTCCCAGCACCACTTGTTGAAGAGGCTTTCCTTACTCCAGTTTGGACTCTTTGCACCTTTATCAAAGATTAACTGATCATGTCTTTGAGGGTGGGTGTCAGGATACTCAACTCTATTCCATAGGTCCACAGGTCTGTTTTTATTCCAGTACCACACTGTTTTAATTACTGCTGCTTTGTAGTACAGTTTGAGGTTAGGAAAGGTGATGCCTCCCATCTTCTTCTTCCCAAGGATTGCTTTAGCTATCCGTGGGGGGGTTATTATTCCATACGAATTTCAGGATTTTTTTTGGTCAATTTCTTTAAAGAATGTCATGGGTATCCTTATAGGAACCGCATTGAATCTGTACAAAGCTCTAGGGAGTATTACCATCTTGACAATGTTAATTCTCCCCATCCATGAGCAGGGAATGTGTTTCCATTTCCTCATGTCCTCTTTTATTTCTTGAAGCAGTGCCTTGTAGTTCTCTTTGTATAGGTGCAGGAGGTTTTTAGTTTCATATGTAGTCCCACATGGTTATCTTTTATTTTAGTTGCTTTACTAGTGGTGTTTCATTTTGGAAGATGCCTTTATCTTCAATGTCATAGACAGGTTCTTCTGTATTTTCTTCAAAGTACTTTATGGATTCAGGTCTGATATTAAGATCTTTAATCCATTTTTGATCTGATTTTTGTGCATGGTGTTAGACAGAAGTTCAAGTTCATTTTTTTTTGCATGTAGATGCCCAATTTTCACAGTACCACGTGTTGAAGAGGCTTTCCTTGCTCCATTTTGTACTTTTTTGCTTCTTTATCAAAGATTAAATGGTCATGTATTTGAGGATGGGTGTCAGGATACTCAACTCTATTCCATAGGTCCACAGATCTGTTTTTATTTCAATACCATGCTGTTTTAACTATTACTGCTTTGTAGTACAGTTTGAAGTTGGGAAGGGTGATGCCTCCCATCTTCTTTTCCCAAAAGATGACTTTAGCTATTTGTGAGGGTTTATTATTCCAATCAAATTTCAGGAGTGTTTGGTCAATTTCTTTGAAGAATGTCATGGGTATCCTTATAGTCACGGTATTGAATTTGTATAATGCTCTAGGGAGTAATACCATTTTGACAATGTTGATTCTCCCAATCCATGAGCAGGGAATGTGTTTCCATTACCCCATGTCCTCTTTCATTTTGTGAAGCAGTGTTTTGTAGTTTTCTTTGTAAAGTCCTTTCCACTTAGTTAAGCTGATTCCTAGATATTTGATTCTCTGTAGCACAAATGTGAATGGGATCATTTTCTTAATATCTCTTCTCTTTTGTTATTTGTATATAGAAAAGCCACTGATTTTTGGGAACCGATTTTGTATCCTGCCACTCTACTATAGGTATCTATTATTTCTAGGAGTTTTTTTGGTAGCATTTAGGGTTCTCTAGGTATAATATCATGTCATCTGTGAATAGTGATAGCTTGACTTCTTCCTTGCCTATCTTGATGCACTTAATGTCCTTTTTCTTCTCTGATTGCTATGACAAGTACTTCCAGCACTATATTGAATAGAAGTGGTGAGAGTGGGCAACCTTGTCTCATCCCTGATCTTAGGGAGAAGGCTCTAAGTTTTCTCCATTGAGGATGATGCTTGCTGTGGGCTTTGGTAGATGGTTTTGACTATATATTGAGAAAGGTTCCTTAAATTCCCATTTTATGGAGGGTTTTTATCATGCATAGATGCTGGATCTTATCAAATGCTTTCTCTGCATCTACTGATATGATCAAAGAAGTGATCAAATAAGTGATAATCAATGTCAAAAGAGGGTTTCGGCATGGTGATACCATTTCAACAAAACTCTTCAGCACCATCATGCGACAATTAGAATGGGAAGGAATGGGAGTGAAGATAGACGGCCGGCAACTAAACCACCTCCACTTTGCTGATAACATTGTTCTAATATACATTATTAACATTATGTACATTATATACATTATTAACATTAGCCAAGTGGCACAAATGCTGGCTGACTTCAACCGAGAATCTGGAAAGATAGGTCTACAGCTGAATCTCAGCAAAACTATGTTCATGAAAAATGAACTAGTTCCAGAGGCCTCATTCACACTCAATGGAACAAACATCTCTGAATGCAGCAGTTATGTGTACCTAGGTGGAAAAGTCAACATGATGAGCGACCTAAAACCTGAGCTACGCAGGAGGAAGAGAGCGGCATGAAATGCCTTCAAAAGCATCGAAGAAATAGCTAGAAAGACAAAGAACCTCTGGCTCCGGGCACATCTCTTCGACTCCACCTTTCTCCCTGCATTAACATACACCTCAGAGACCTAGGCCCCATGAAAGCAGGATGAGAATGCTATTCAGGTCTCCCAAAGAGGAATCGAAAGAGCTATGCTTGGAATATCACGCCTCACTCAAGTGAGAGAAGGAATCGGAGCTCTGACCACTGTCGCTATTCCAGAATCAGGGACGCTGTCTCGTTTGCCAAGGCATCGAAAATCAGATGGGCTGGACATTTAATGCGATTTGAAGACGACCGCTGGACTAGAGTCATTACCGACTGGATCCCACAGGATGTCAAAAGATCACGTGGTCGCCCACCTACAAGATGGTCAGAATTCTTCGTCAAGACCCTGAACAAACAGTTTGAGGCTCTTTGTATTCCTGAATCAACCAGATGCCATTCGGCTACACTGGCACGTGATAGGGTCAAATGGAAATATTACTGGCGCCGCTCGGAGCAAATCGATGAATAACTGGGATGTCAAGCGATCAAGTGATCAAGTGATTGATATGATCATATAGTTTTTAGTTTCTCTCTTATTAATATGATGTATTATGTTGATTGATTTGCAGATTTTGAGAATCCTACTTGGTCATGATGTATTATCTTTTTGATGAGTCTTTGGATTCTGTTTGCTAGTATTTTGTTGAAGAAGTTAGTATCTGTGTTCATCAAGAAGATTGGTCTGTAGTTTTTTTTTGTGTGTGTGTTTTCTCTGCCAGCTTTGGGTATCAGGGTGATATGTGCCTTGTAGAAACTATTTGGGAGAGTTTCTGCTTCTTCTATTTCATGGAAGAGCTTGAAAAGGACTGGCACTAGGTCCCCCTTAAAGGTTTGGAAGAACTCACTAGTGAATCCATCTGGATCTGGGCTTTTGTGTTTAGGCAGACTTTTAATTACTGTTTCAATTTCCTTGATGGTGATAGGCTAATTTAGGTATTGCAGGTTTTCTTGTTTCAACCGTGGGAGGTTATAGAACTTCAGGAATTTATTCATTTCTTCCAGGTTCTCATGTTTTGTGGTATACAGACTCTCAAAGTAATCTCTGATTATCTTTTGGATTTCTGTGGTTTCTGTTATGATGTCCCCCTTTTCATTTCTGATTCTATTTATTTGGGTTCTCTCTTTCCCTTTCCTTACAAGTTGTTTAAGTGGTTTGTATATCTTGTTTGTTTTTTCAAAGAACCAATTCTTGGTTTCATTAATCTTTTGGATTGTTTTTTGGGTTTCCAGCTCATTTATTTCATCTTTAAGTTTTATTAATTCCTTCCTTCTGCCTGAGTTGGGCTCCTTTTGTTGGTCTTTTTTCTAATATTTTGAGCTGTGAAGTCAGGTTATTTATGTGGGCCTTTCTTCTTTCCTGATGAATGCTTGCAGAGCTATGAACTTTCCTCTTAACACTGCTTTTGGTGTATCTCACAAGTTTTTATAGTTTGTGTCTTCATTTTCATTTGTTTCTAGGAATCTTTGGATTTCTCCTTTGAAGACCCATTGTCTTCTATGATCCACTGTTTGTTCAGCAGTGAGCTGTTCAGTTTCCAGGTGTTTGTCTTGACTCTCTGTTTTTGTGTGTGGTTAACATCCATTTTCAGTGCATCATGGTCTGAAAAGATAGTTGACACCTTTTCTATCTTTTTATTTTATTGAGGTATATTTTATGGCTCAACATGTGATCTATCTTAGAGAATGTTCCATGTGCGCTGGAGAAAATGTGTATTTAGAACTCTCACACCGGCCTGACTCTGCCTCAGGCAGCCTCCCTGGGGTGTGCGGCTGGCCGGGCGGGCACCTGGGGTCGTGGTAGAGCCCCAGGTCTTGGCAGAAGGTGGAACTACAACCCCAGAAGTCCGAGCGGAACCGGAAGTAAACGGTCATTTTGAACTCTCACACCGGCCTGACTCCACCTCAGGTAACCTCCCTGGGGTGTACGACTGGCCAGGGAGGGGCGGCCACTAACGCGGCCACTTATTAATAGAAAAACTAGGAAATTCAACACCAAGGGAAGGTAATACCCTCAAGAAAAAAGAAATAGTACACCAGAGGAATCTATCCCTGAACACCACAACACCATGCGGAAACAACGCAGATGCCCAGCTCGAAGAACAGATGAAGGAATCGATCCTGAAGACTCAAAAAAGAATACAGATGTGCATGATCTCTCTGACAATGAAATTAGAGAAGAAATTGGTAGGATGTTTAAGGAGCTCAAAGAAAAAATTGAGCAGATGTCCAATAAAATACAGGAGAACATAAACAAAGCAGTTGAAAGGGCTGTCAATAAACTACGGGAGGAAATGAGAGCAGAAATGAGAACCATGCAAATAGAAATATCATCGCTTAAAAACTCAGTAGACGAAATGAAAAACTCAGTAGACGAAATGAAAAACACAATCAGGACTCTCAACAGTAGGATGACAGCAGTGGAAGAGAGAATCAGTGAGACTGAAGATCAGCTGCAGAAAGCACTCAGAGATCTACATAAAATGGAAAAAGACCAGAAAATGGATCAGCAACAGAACAGAGAACAATGGGATGAAGCCAGGCAGAACAACATAAGAATCATAGGAGTCCCAGAGGGACAGGAAAGTAACCCCAAGGAAATTAAAACAGTTAAAAACATCCTGGCTGAAAAGTTCCCCGAGTTAAAAGACGAAGGCATCCAGATCCAAGAAGCCCGACCGCGTACCAGCAAGAAGAGACCCCAATAGAAAGACCCCAAGACACATCCTAGTCAAAGTAATGGATGCCATAGGCAGAGACATAATTCTTCAGGCAGCAAGATCAAAGAAGGAAATTGTATACAAAGGAGCATCCATTCGACTTTCAGCAGACTTCTCAGAAGACACCCTCCAAGCCCGAAGGCAGTGGTGGGATATAGTAAAAAAACTTAATGAAATGAATGCCTCAGCAAGAATTCTTTATCCGGCTAAACTCTCACTCACTTCTTGGATAAACAACAGCTTAGGAACTTTGTAAAATCAAAACCAACCTTCAAAGAAGGACTGAAAGATCTACTATAAGACGAGACATAACCCAAAAAGAACAACCAACCTATTCAGAAAGATGGCACAAAATCCCATGACAATAATCTCTCTCAATGTCAATGGTCTAAATGCACCAGTTAAGAGACACAGAGTGGCACAATGGATCAAAAAATTGAATCCGACATTCTGCTGCCTTCAAGAAACACACCTGAACAATTGGAGCAAAGACAGGCTCAAAATAAAAGGCTGGAAAACAATCCTTCGTTCAAACAACCCATCCAAAAAGGCTGGGGTAGCCATACTGGTATCTGACAACATAGACTTCAGGCTGAAGAAGGTCAGAAGGGACAGTGAAGGTCACTTCTTAATAGTCAAGGGATGCATATATCAGGAAGAAATCACGCTATTAAACATATATGCACCCAACGAGGGGCCAGCAAAATACCTAAAACAACTACTAATAGACTTCAAAAAAGACATTGATAGCAACACAATTGTAGTTGGAGACTTCCAACACTGCTCTATCAACCCTGGATAGATCAGCAAGATTGAACCTTACCAAGGAAATACTGGCCCTAAAAGAAGAGATGGAAGAAAGAGGGCTGGTAGACATATACAGGGCATTTCATCCCCAAAAAGCTGAATACACTTTCTTCTCCAGTGCACATAGAACATACTCCAAAATAGATCACATGCTGAGCCATAAATCATACCTCCATAAAATCAAGAAGATATAAATTGTGCCAACTATTTTTTCAGACCATGATGCACTGAAAATAGAAGTTAATTGTACACAAAAACGGAGACCAATACCAAGTACCTGGAAACTAAACAGCTCACTGCTGAACAACCAGCAAGTCATAAAAGAAATCAAAGAGGAAATCCAAAGATTCCTGGAAACAAATGAGACTGAAGACACGAATTACCAGAACTTGTGGGATACAGCAAAAGCAGTGTTAAGAGGAAAGTTCATAGCTCTTCAAGCATTCATCAGAAAAGAAGAAAGGCCATCATAAACAGTCTGACTTCACAACTTAAGATCTTAGAGAGTGATCAACAAAAGGAACCCAACCCAAGCAGAAAGAAAGAAATAATAAAACTTAAAACTTAGAGCAGAAATCAATGAGATGGAATGTCAAAAAACAATCCAGAAGATCAACGAAACCAAAAACTGGTTCTTTGAAAAAATAAACAAGATTGACAAACCACTTGCAAGACTTGTAAGAAAAGGAAAAGAGAGAACCCAAATAAATAGAATCAGAAATGAAAACGGGGACATCACAACAGAAACCACAGAAATTCAAAAGATCATCAGAGATTACTATGAGAGCCTGTAAACCACGAAACAAGAGAACGTAGAAGAAATGGACAAATTCCTGAATTCCTATAGCTTCCCAAGTCTGCAATAAGAAGATTTGGAATACCTCAACAAACCTATCTCCATCGAGGAAATAGAATCGGTAATCAAAAGTCTCCCCAAACACAAAATCCCAGGTCCAGATGGATTTACCAGTGAATTCTACAAAACCTTTATTTTTTTTGTTTTTTTTTTGGGGGTCACACCTGGCAATGCTCAGGGGTTTCTCTTGGCTCTGCACTCAGGAATTACTCCTGGCGGTGCTAGGAGGACCATATGGGATGCCGGGGGTTCGAACCTGGGCCAGCACAGGCCGGCCACGTGCAAGGCAAACGCCCTACCCGCTGGGCTATCGCTCCGGCCCCCAAATTCTACAAAACTTTTAAAGAGGACCTACTCCCAATTCTTTTTAAGCTCTTCCGGCAAATTGAAGAAACAGAAACACTCCCAAATAGCTTTTACGAGGCACATATCACCCTGATACCCAGAGCAGACAAAGATGCCACAAAAAAGGAAAACTACAGACCAATCTCCCTGATGAATACAGATGCTAAGATCTACAACAAAATACTAGCAAATAGAATCCAAAGAGTCATCAAAAAGATTATACAACATGACCAAGTGGGATTCATCCCGGGAATGCAAGGATGGTTCAACATCCGTAAGTCAATCAACATAATACATCATATCAACAAAAAGAAAAATAAAAACCATATGGATCATATCAATAGATGCAGAGAAGGCATTTGACAAGATTCAACACCCGTTCATGATGAAAGCTCTCCGTAAAATGGGGATTGAAGGAACCTTCCTCAAGATAATCCAGGCCATCTACTACAAGCCCACAGTGAGCATCATTCTCAATGGGGAAAAACTGAAAGCCTTCCCCTTAAGATCAGGGACAAGACAAGGCTGCCCACTCTCACCACTTCTATTCAATATAGTACTGGAAGTACTTGCCATAGCAATCAGGGAAGAAAAAAGACATTAAGGGCATCCAGATAGGAAGGGAAGAAGCCAAGTTATCACTATTTGCAGATGACATGATATTATACCTGGAAAACCCGAAACTCTCTACCAAGAGGTTCCTAGAAATAATACATTCCTATAGCAGAGTAGCAGGGTACAAAATCAATACCCAAAAGTCAATGGCCTTCCTATATGCACTCAGCGAAAGAGAAGAAAACATTAAATAAACTATCCCATTCACAATTGCGCCGCAGAAAATCAAATACCTAGGAATCAGTTTGACAAAGAATGTAAAGGATCTCTACAAAGAAAACTACAAAACGTTACTTCAGGAAATAAAAGAAGACCTGAGGAAATGGAGACATATTCCCTGCTCATGGATTGGAAGGATTAACATTATCAAAATGGTAATACTCCCTAGAGCTTTATACAGATTCAGTGCAGTCCCTATAAAGATACCCATGATGTTCTTCAAAGAAATTGAACAAACACTCCTGAAATTTGTATGGAATAATAAAACTCCACGAATAGCTAAATCAATCCTTGGGAAAAAGAAGATGGGAGGTATCACTTTCCCCAACCTCAAGCTCTACTACAGAGCAGTTGTAATTAAGACAGTGTGGTATTGGTATAGAGACAGACCTGTAGACCTATGGAATAGAACTGAGTATCCTGCAACACATTCTCAAATATACAATCACTTAATCTTCGATAAAGGAGCAAAAAATATTAAGTTGAGCAAAAGAAAGCCTCTTCAACAAATGGTGCTGGGAAAACTGGGCAGCTACATGAAAAAAAATGAACTTAGACCTCCTTCTAAAGCCATGCACAAAAGTCAGATCAAAATGGATTCTAGATCTCAACATCAGACATGAATCTATAAGGTACATCGAAGAAAACATAGGAGAAACGCTCTATGACATCGAAACGAAAAGTATCTTTAAATACGACACACCACTGACCAAGCAAATGGAAGCAAAGATAAACAAATGGGATTATATAAAACTAAAAAGCTTCTGCACCTCAAAAGAAACGGTGACCAAGATACAAAGACAATCCACAGAGTGGAAAGGATATTCACCCAATACCCATCTGACAAGGGGTTAATATCCAGGATATATCAGGCACTGGTAGCACTCCACAAGAAAAAAACAGCCAACCCCATCAAAAAATGGGGAGAAGAAATGAACAGAAGCTTCCAAAAAAGAAGAAATTAGAATGGCCAAAAGGCATATGAAAAAGTGTTCTTCATCTTTAATCATCAGGGAGATGCAAATCAAAACAACAATGAGGTACCATCTCACACCACAGAGACTGGCACACATCCAAAACAGCAAGAACAACTGCTGGCGTGGATGTGGGGAAAAAGGGACTCTCATCCACTGTTGGTGGGAGTGCCGACTGGTCCAGACTTTTGGAAAACAATATGGGCATTCCTCCGAAAACTAGATATTGAGCTCCCATTTGATCCAGCAATAGCACTCCTGGGAATATACCCGAGAGACTGAAAAACACATAGCAGAAACACTATCTGTACTTCTTTATTCATCTCTGCGCTATTCACTATAGCTAGAATCTGGAAACAACCTAAATGCCCGAGAACAGAGGACTGGCTAAAGAAACTGTGGTTCATCTACACTATGGAATACTATGCGGCTGTCAGAAAAGATGAAATTATGAAATTTACCTGCAAATGGATGGACATGGAGACTATCATGCTGGAGTGAAATTAGTCAGAAGGAAAAGGACAGATATAGAATGACTGCATTCATTAATACGACATAAATAGATACCAGTGTTTTACTAAATGTGGGAAATGGTAATGGCAGATTAAAACTCACCACTGAATATACACAAAGAGACTTAAGTGATAAACTCTAAATATCTGCAAGGCTAGCCACAATGTGTAAAATAAGAGGGAAAGAGATGCAGAGACAGAGAGAGAGAGAGAGAGAGAAATAGAGGAAACTGGGGTACCTGCTATTAAGGCAGCATGGGGGTGGGCGGGAGGGGGTAGGGTACATTGGTGGTGGAAATGGGGCACTGGTGGAGGGATGGGTGCTTGTATATTGTATTACCAAGAACCAATTATGAACACCTTTGTAATTGTATGTTTCATGGTGGTACAATAAAAAAAAATTTTTTTAAATGTGTA